>RCHQ01000267.1:0-62093 GCA_003676415.1 Plasmopara muralis | reverse complement strand
ATGCAGTGCTTTGAACATCTTGATCTTGTCGGCAACTTCACTCTTCTTTGCCAGAAAGTAAGCCACCACATATCGTGTATAATCATCCACAAAAGTCAAAATGTATTTAGCACCTCCTTTTGAAAGTGTCTTCATGAGTCCAATCACGTCTGTGTGAACTAATTCCAATAAACGTGATGTCTTTGTCATGGAGCGTCTTGGAATGGCTTCGATCGTCTGCTTGCCCTTCATGCATCCACCACACAAGGTCTTGATACCTTGTTTTAGCGCAGGAATACCTTCTGTGGATCGCATAGTCTTCACTAAAACGTCCTCGCTTGGATGTCCCATACGAGCATGCCATAACTCCCATTGAGTATCAGCTCCCGAGTATTGCACCGATCGTGCCTCCTCTTGCTGATAATCCAGTGTGTACGCTTTCCCATTTCTTGTCCCAGTTGCCAAAGCTTCATTCTTGTCCCAAATGATGCACGAAGCACGCTGAAACTCCACACTCAGTCCACGTTCGGCAAGATTTCCCATCGACAGTAAACGTCTGTCAAGTCCAGGGATAAGCAGCACTTCCATCATCGATATGCGTCTTCCATCTAAGCCGATAAGCTTCATCGTTCCAGCTCCTTCGACGCGTAACTTCCTGCCGTCTGCAATTGTTTCCTTGACGTCGGCTTTAAGTTGCTTGAAGTCAATCAATTCACTTCGGTGAGGGGTCATGTGTGACGTCGCACCACTGTCAATCAGCCAGCTTACTGATTGCTCATCCCCCACAGCAAACACCGCATCATTACCGCTAGAACGGTTCTGGAACGGTTCTCAGCAGCTGGGCAGTCCCGTTTCATATCACCAGTCTGGTCACAATTGAAGCATTTTCCCCGAAAACCGCCGCCCTTGCGTGGCGCGTAACTCTTGCGGCCACTTCCTCGTCTACCCTTGTTCCGTCCATCATTGTCTGTGGCTCGAAACGCTTTCTCACTTGCTTCCTTCTTCTGTAGTCTGTCTGACTCCTTCAACAGCTTCTCCTTGACTTCGATCAGAGTGATGTCCTTGGCGTTCTCCACGATAGAAGATATTATCTCATATTCCGCCGGCAAGCTGCTCAGAAGCACCACTAGCTGTCTTGATTCATCCACCGGCTCTCCCGTCGTCTGGAGTCCCACGACCAGCTCATCGAACGCGTCCAGATGTTCCACCATGCGACTGCCACTCTCCATCTTAAACCATGAAGGCGCCGTGTCATCGTGACACGATTGTGTAGGGTGGAACGATTGAAGAAGTCGCGATGCGTTCTTCATGCCTCCAAGGCACGAGTAGCAGACCGAATCTTGGTCTGGTGTTGAATCTCGACGCCCTGGGCAATTTTGCCCAATGCCTTGGCGTCATTCATAAGCCACGTCTCCGTTATTTCGTTCTCGGCCTTCGCGCCCATAATGTGCCCCAGAAGCCCTTTTCTTGCGAAGGCCATCCTCATGTTGAACTCCCAATGGTAGTAGTTACCATCCCCTAGGAGGACTTCGGTGCGCTTGGTAGTCATGGCGGTGAATGTGTGGTGAAGCGAGGCTGTTGTTTGCGGCTGTTAACCTGTTGAGAAGATGGCAAAAACCGAAGTAAATATATTTACATAGACCAATTAACGGCTACCATATGTAATTACTACTTGTAAATACTGTGACGCCATCCGCCTAATCAACATACATTCAGCGGTGTAAATTTAAAAGTGCTAAATGGCTGACCACTTTTACCCACTAAGAAAGAGCTCAGAGATGCTGTCGCGTCTTCCTAGTAGAGGTACTAGTACCCTAATTTCTCGCATAATAAGTTCGGACATATACTTTCTCAAGCATTCGTTCGAAGATGCTGATTGTACAACAAAATCGATAACACAACTTTGTTGTGCGAAATCGGGCGGCTGTCATTTCTGTCCTCGCTCTGCCAATCGATTTAGGGCTCAGCCACGGTGTGCTCTAGCTCAATACGTCCTTATTTGTGTCGAGAAAAAAAATCGGTGCTGTCAAAAAATTTCGATTTGACAGCCTGGTCTATTTTGACCCAATTATCAAGCAAAATTCCCCTACTAGCAATCAAGTTTAAACATGATTATTTTCTGTTAACTTCTCTTGACGGACCAGTAGATATATTCGTCTGTCCGCAATTGCGTGCCAGTGCGCAAAGGCTTTCAGCACGCCAGAAACTCTACACAATTGGGCACAATCACGACTTCTTTGCAAGTTATCAAGATTTTTAGACGAGAAGAATTCAATGTTTGTAACAACGACACTCATTTTGTAAGAAATTTATCTCACTCCGAGGTTATCGCCCCACCCCGACTGGTAACAAATCAGATCTGGTGCGCGACTCCTACCGGCTGTTTTTATAGATTTCGAGAAGGTTAATAGGTCCATCGCGTTGGCTGCGTAAGGAGAAAATTTATATCGAATGTCATTAACATCCACTGTCACAGATTGCAATAGTTTATTTGATCGGCAGCGCTTAAGCCGGATTAAAATAAACGTTGTTTGTAAATCCGCAGACATTATCCAATAGGACGACCATTGAGGGCATTTTGCATGAGCAAGACTGTCTAGAGCTATAATCCTCTTCGAAGTCATTTCAATCGCTTCTATTTCTGTGATCTGTAAAGAGTTGAAGGCGAGACACTGAGCCAATGTGAATTTCTGTTTCTTCCATCGTTATCACCTGCACTCTAAACAGCTGAACATAGCGGGCCTACGTATAGGCCGTCCACGAACACACTTACATATATTTGTCCGGATAAAGAACCATCAACTCATTTCTTCATATTTGAATACTATATACATGAAATTTGTGTGTGTCCTTGCTTGGAGACATGGGAGTGTGGGCGCTGCTAGAAGTTATGAGCTGATATATCATGTGTATTTAGGATATACATTACTCTATTAAAATAACACTTTGCTTTTGTGCAAGCTGTTGGCCCGACCTTCTAGACAAAGAGTGCAAATTTCAAGCGCACCTGATCATCTGTGACCATGACCATTTTAGTCTAGATTTCAGTTGATGAAGAAACCACCTGCTCGGGTCGCAAACTAGATGATACAGCCAGGGCTATCAAAGGGTGTGCTGCTTAAAACACAAAGCAAAATTACTCGCAAAGTTCAACCGCAACGAAGCAATCAGACCTTCTAGTAGCCGGGTTGATTACAGATGTAGCCGCTTATTCAAGCCGGCAAGATTTTTGAGCAGTTGTAACTGCGCGTTGACTGATGCCGGAAGGTGGGGTCATGCATCATTTTATATCTTCATGAGTGGCAGGTTGGCAATCTAGCCGCTCGATACCCGTAACCTTTAGCACAGTTACGCACATGTCATCTAGCCAATATGTGCCGCGGAATGGACCTAGTGAAGACGCGTTCACACTTGTGATGTGAGCTTGCTCATGGTCTGAGGAACGCGGTAACGTAAATTTCAAGACTTTTGCTTCACTTTAAAGTAAGATGCCGCAAATACAAGAGTCATCTTGCCGTTGTATGTGCGAGTTGAGCTAACTGTGTAGCAATGACTTCAAAAGCACGAACTGTATGAACCACATATGGCTTAGAGGTAAGCATATGTCTTTTAACAGACGAGAACATACTTCATTGCAATTAGCACTACGCCATGAACGGAATTGGCACCTTAAGCTATGGAGGTCCAAGCGCGACCAATTTAATTCCACCCCTCGGTATCTACTGTAAGCAGTGACAAGTCGATGTCAAAAGTTGTGCGTCACAAACAGTACTGAATGGTCTACTGTACATTTCTATTTGCGACATATCTTTCGTAGTCGTCGCTTAAGGAGTGATAGCCGTATAAAGCTTACCATAAGTGTGTACTTAACGCCGTTTTGAATCTGACTAGAAATACCGAATGTCGGTTAAAGGATCCTTCTTCTTAGTGCATTCCACGACAGCTCCATCTTGAAGCGTACGTCTCTTCTTATGGCGATATGACTGTTACATCAGCAGCAATGTCGGTTAAAGGATCCTTCTTCTTAGTGCATTCCACGACAGCTCCATCTTGAAGCGTACGTCTCTTCTTCTGGCGATATGACTGTTACATCAGCAGCAATGTCGGTTAAAGGATCCTTCTTCTTAGTGCATTCCACGACAGCTCCATCTTGAAGCGTACGTCTCTTCTTCTGGCGATATGACTGTTACATCAGCAGCAATGTCGGTTAAAGGATCCTTCTTCTTAGTGCATTCCACGACAGCTCCATCTTGAAGCGTACGTCTCTTCATATGGCGATATGACTGTTACATCAGCAGCAATATCGGTTAAAGGATCCTTCTTCTTAGTGCATTCCACGACAGCTCCATCTTGAAGCGTACGTCTCTTCATATGGTGATATGACTGTTACCTCAGCAGCAATGTCGGCTTTACATGTCTTTCTTAGCTATGGCATGAACATCTCATCTAGCTCGCTTTTGCTAAAAGAAATGATCTAGGCTTGTTTACCTTCGGCCCTCTCGGTGCTCTTTTTGAACTAATACGTTGTCATGGCCTTGACGTTCTGGCATACAGCGAACACTGTTCGCAGGAAGCAATTTTTTTCGATGAGCATCGCTTGTTGGGCTTTGTTCAAGTGGGCTTGGAGATATTAATCAAATCTGCAACTCGAAAATTTTGCAACTGCAGCTTTGGGATTAAGCAAAATCAATCGTATATTATAGTCAAGCAAATCGGCGTCCAGCGCTTTGGGGTTCTAGTGGCTTGTTTGAGACGATTATATACAGTAGATACTGTGTTTGACTGCCTGACGTCAGGAAAGCTGACACTTTGGGCGTCTTTTCTTTTCATTATACATCATTGCTGATGACATAAATCTGTCTTTAGTCAAATTTTATCCACAAATTATCTATGTTATAGCTTTCTGCAGCATTGCCACTCATTGCTACCCAGACTGGTGTCACTCAAGACTAATACTGGCGTGCGCATTGTCGATCTAAATGTGGATGAAGATCGTTACAACTAGAAAAGATTGTACTGTGAATGTTTGAATGAACTGATGGTATTTCCAGTTGTCGAAAAATATTCAAGCATTTTTTTTGAAAATATCGCATATAATTTTTAAGATTAAAAGAAGGCTCTATACACTGACGTAGTTCAAGATCAATGAACTGTCGAATTAAGCCAATATTTATTTCACTTTAAGAGTACGACTGACTTCAGCAATAAAAAAGAAAGCAACATAAAGACGGCAATGACCACAACAAGAAGTAGTACAATAGAGCTCGGCACTTGAGAGTCGAAAAGGCTAGTGATCTGCATTTAAGATCACGCTGCAGTAGTTACAAAGCATCGTCTTAGTGACTTCTTTATAGTGTATATGGGCGATAAGGTAAATAGAGATATAAACTTCCAGAATACAAATGCTAGGATCAATTCTCGTGAACGCGAATTTGTAGCTATCTGACCCATCTTTGGGGCTGCCTCAATATACTATGGAGTTTTTTCGGTCAGTGGTATTCAGTAAACCACCCATTTCGCGCGCGTTTTGACACGGCAGTCACACTTTTAAGTAAAACTTGCTCCTAAGCTTTAGTAACGCTTGTCTGGTCTTTTTCGGTACCTATTGTAGGTGCTTAGTTTTCGGATTGAACGAAGAGTAATTTAAGCCTCAAAATCAATGGTCTAGGCATCTTGAGTAAGTGGCACATCGCCGACTCGCGAGATTATGCGGGGTGACATAGACCCAGGAAAGAATTAATGGAAGAAATACCAAGTAGTTGAACGCCTACGGTTGCCTTTGGAATCATCAGACTATTTGTGCTGACTCTCAATATTTCTGATGCAGCGAAACTGCCATGATTGTTTGCGTTTAGAGAGCATGAGCTCACGTCTCTGACATTGCTGCATTATTTAAGATCAATACGAGTCGCAGATCGCGTTCTGCTTGACTCCAAGAGCTAAAATTCGTATTGAGGCTACAACTTAGCGTAGCTCTTGCCTGTTTTTATTTAGGCTTATTCAAGAATCTCCAGAAGGGTAATCATTTCATAGGTACCGCTAGTATGCGTAAAGCAGTGCTCCTTAGACCACGTACTATTTCTTTAATGTCTTTCCAGTCTTAGGCACTGCTATCTTCTTGTTGTTTGAGGCATTATGTGACTAGTTTTGCACGACACAGTTACTACCAACTAGTTTTTCACACACTGGGCTCATATATCTTCTTCATCATACCTTTGTCATTCGTTTCGTCTCAACCATCTCAGAAATTCTCTTACGCAACAGCTACCGAAATCGAGTTTGACATACACGTTCTGCCAATTGGCGATTGCAAGAATTATTTGACGATGTTTAATATTGACCGTTTTAATAGCTATCAATAAACCGGGCCATTTTCACTCCTGTTTGATGCACAAATTATTCAGGGAGCCGCTAACCAGCCCCCCCCTCCTTAATGCATTACCCCCAAGCTACAATAATGATCTATTATTGGCAGGAGAAAACCAATTGAATTTAAATGTTCTGTAGGATATAGAACATTTGCAATGCAAATAAGCTTGCAAATTCGCACGTATGGAAGCTGGTTATTTGATAGCGATTGCGACAGAAGGTCATTGTTTTAGAGAACAAGTTGACAATATTAAGTTTGGCACGAACGAAAAATTAAACTTAGTACTAGTAGACCAAGCAGAGTGTCCTTAATCATCGCCAGAACGAAGAGCATCGAAATTGATTTCTGCATTGGCTGTGCGGGCCGCATCGACATTAACTTTGAAATCAACATGTCTATTGCATCGTCTTCTGTTGTTTCCCGTCTGTCCACAGTTTCCGCATCGTCTTTGTGGTCAAAGAGACGCCCCAACAACCTCGAACTGCCATGATATGCGCTGGGTAAGTTATTGAGTCTATTTTGTGGCACAGCGTACCTGGGAAGGCAAATAAGCATTGCCACAGCGTTTAGCAGAGGCTATGCAGCACTCTATGATTACGACGAACGGCAGCAAAAAAAGTGCCGCAGTCAAGGCTAGATTACCTGTGAGGGAATAAATTCTTTAAATCGAGGCTTAGATTGGGACCTGCTACTATAAATTTTGAGGAAATCTACATTCTTTGGAATACATTTTATTTTGGGAATCGTTAAACTGCCGGTACCCCTTAAACTTTAGCCAATGAGATTAGATCATTCTATCAATGGGAGCAGTTTATCTTTGTTAATGAACACAGTGTTTTTTCAACCAATAAAAAGAGAAAGCAATACCCATCCGGTACCCCTTTTTCGTAAGCTGCCGGTACTCCTTGTTTTTTAAGAAATAACTCCTACTCACCTCTTCTCAATATCACTCTTTTCAACATAAATCTTCTCAATATCACTCTTTTCGCACTCTTCTTCTCGAAATGAACACTATGCAACCCCCTAGAGAGCTCTCGTACAGCACTCTGGAAGAGGCAAAGTCGGCGGTTCTCATGCACGCGCGCTCCCAAGGTTATGAGCTTTGTGTTTTAAGAACGGAACGAAGAGGCAAAAGAAAGGAAGAAAGCCCAAAATCTCTTGTCCTACGATGCACAAAGGCCGGTAAAGTTCAACCCTCTACCTCTAACTCCCGGGAACGCTTACGACGTAGCCAGAAAACTGACTGCAAGTGCAAGTGAGTCAATTTTCAGGCATTTAACGGCCGTAAACACCTGCGAAATAGTCAGAAAACTAACCGTAATTACAGGATTACAATTCGGATCATGAAGTCTGCACCATTCTTTTGGAAGGTTGAAGTCACGTCGGGAGAACACAACCACGAGCCTTTCATCCATCCATCGGCTCGCCCAAGCGGCCGCGCTCTTGAAATCTCGGAGCAACAGGCTGTTGTGGACCTCACACAAGCTGGTGTCACCCCAAGTCGCATACTAACGTCGTTACGCCAGCGCAACGCGAGTGTCAACGCCACTCCACAGGACCTCTATAATGTCCGTCGTGCGCACAGGGTACCCATGCTTGCTGGAAGAACTCCGATGCAGGCGCTTTTCGAAAATCTTTCGGCAAACTTTATATACTTTGCGCAGCAAAATGAAAACAATAAAGTGACTCATCCTTTCGTTGTTTCACGAAGCGCAGAAGAAATATGTTCGACGTTTAGCCGAGGAAAAGTGTGGTTGCTGGATTCCACTAACAAAACAATCGATACGGACTGCCCCTGCTACATGTGGTTGGTGAGACTGCCAAAAATCACACCTTCACACTAGGCTACTGTTTCATGCGAGGAGAAACAAGAGGCGATTTTGGCTGGGCCTTACCGAAACTGAGAGATGTATTTTTGACGTTCCAGATTCCGTTGGGGTCCGTCTCTGTCACCAATCGAGAGCTAGCTAGGTGGCACATAAGCAAGAATGTCTTTGCAAAGAATTGACTCAGCTTCGATACGCAAGAATTGTTTCAGGAATTCCACAGTTCTTGGAATTCTTGGAATTCTTTGATGCACGCAGACACTGAAGCCGAATATGAAAAGCGTCTTGAGATAACGAGAGGAATGGTGCCACCGCACATCATTCACTACCTTGATTCAACTTGGCTATGCTACAAGGAAACAATCGTTAGTGCATGGCTGCGGGATGTACTTCATTTTGGAAACACCGCCACTTCCCGAGTAGAAAGCGCTCGATCCGCGCTCAAAAAATGGATTGGGGTGTCCACAGATAAAGCTATTTCGACGGAGCAACCAGACATATATACCCTGTACTAATCCAAACCTATTAATTTCTTCGAGGCGACTTTTTGTCCGTAAATACAGCAATTAAGCTCGCATGCGATGATCAGCTGGCCAAGGTCAAGTACCACCACGCCAAAGAGAGCGGCGTTGCCGATATGCAGCATTGGCCAATTTTTGCTCCTCTTGCGGGAAAAATTTCTCTTGCCGCGATGAATGGTGCCTATAGGCAGTACAGAATGCGCATTAAAAACCCAGAAGTAAGTGTATAACCCAGTTCCGCTACGCAAAGCTTAATCACCATCTAATTATAGTTCTTGAGCAGCAAGGCTGCCGCGGTTTGTTTAAATCAATTATGGGATATAAATGCGCCCATGACTTTCGACTTCGTGCGAATCAGCCTCTCGTTTTCGAAGACTTCGACACGCATTGGTGGCTTCAAGCTCCAATACGTGTAGCTGTAGACAAGAATATTCCGGAACCTTCAATGAGTGAGATGTTACGGAAATTCGCCGACGATTACGATAATGAAATTCTCGCACATCGAAAGCGCCGAATGCTGGATCACATGCGAGCCTGGATGGCAGTGATTTCGGTGGAGGAACCTTCACGTGCGCTTTCGCATGGCCGACCATCTGGATCCACTCGACGCCTACCTTCGCAGTTTGAGCATGTAGAGATGGCTGCTAATGCAGAGGCGCCATTGCTCCGCAAGTGTAGAGTGTGCAGAGAGACTGGTCACAATACCAGAACATGTCGGCAACGAGCCCCACCTATAGCACCAGCGACTGTGCCATCTATTGGCATGCAAACATTTTTTTGTAATGCGCTTGACCCTTCTACTTCTCAATCTTCTGATCTTTTCTTTGGCAGATTTCGATACTGTAAATGATATTTGACTATTAATTATATTATGTAAAATTACGTCGCTCAAAAGAACACATACATATACCCAAGAGTCATGCAAATGCGTATACTCATAAAGGAAAGACAACGTAGAGGAAGGCGCATTTCGATAACTTGTTCTGCGCTGCTTTCATTGACAGAAAAATATTGCTCTCTTTGACGAAATTGCTCCTTTTTTCATTGGCTAAAAACAGGGGGAAACGAAAAAGGGGTACCGGATGGGTATTGCTTTCTCTTTTAATTGGTTGAAAAAACACTGTGTTCATTAATAAAGATAAACTGCTTCATTGATAGAATCAACTAATCTCATTGGCTAAGATCAAGGGGTACCGGCAGTTTACCAAAAGGGTACCGGCAATTTAACGATACCCTTGTTTTATTATAGAGTTTATGTTTATATTAAGCTGGTTATTTGCTTTATGGTGACACGTTACAAGATATTTTTTTTTCAATATACCCTATTAATTTCTCGATCGTTATACTACTTCCTTTTAGTATAATAAGAAAATCTATAACAAATATAAGGACAAGTTTTTCATCGTATCCAATTAAAAAGAATATTAGATTTTACATTAATTTTTGGGACAAAGAAAAAAGTATATCTTTTTATTAAACTAATAGAAAAAATACTCCTCCAGAACAAAAAATGATGAAAAAGCAAAAAAGTATACTTAGCAATAAATATTTTTGCAACAATGGCAAAAATATAAATGGAAAAAATAAAAAAAAGAATTTATACCTTTATATAGTAATTTTACCGCATACAGTAATGAAGAGATTTTTGATTTAGATGCAGAGAGATGGCGCGGGTTCGAATCCACTTGTTACAAAGTGGCTCGAATTTGCTGGACAGACCAAACAATGCGGTGTGTTTACGTCTTACACTGCCAGTTGTATCCCTTAAATGTTAAGAATGTGGAATCAATATAAGTATGTCCAAGTCCAACTACATCGTTTGAAGTATCGGTTCGAATTGGAACGAACAAGCCAATGGAGTATGCTGTTGAGGTAAACAGTACCAGTGGTACCTGCACATGCGGTTATGTGAAGGATATGAATGCTCCATGTCGACACCACATAGCAGCACGTGCAGAATTGTTTTTTGGGGATATGTGGTCAATCAAAACGTATCTACTTGCCTACGATGAAGCACTCGAAGTGGAGCCATTTGTGACAAAAAATGAAATGGTAAAGAGTGAGCATCTTTATTTAAATCCGTCCAAAAGAAAAGGTTGACCCAAAAAGTAGCGAATCATATCACAGCATGCTATATTAGAAGTTGACGCGCCAAAAAGTGGTTATCGATGCGGCAGCTGTGGTCAAGTGGGACACAACAAGCGTCGATGCCCCAGTAATGCGGTATAATTTCTTTAGTGACTTAGGTACATTTTTTTGTCTTTTATTATTTTTCAATAGTTTTTTTACTTCGTAGGTAGATTTTTTTCATTTAAGTGGAAAAGTTGTTCTTTGAAGTAGATCTTTTTCCCTTTAATTTAAAAAAAGGTATTTTATCCGTTCTCCCTTAAGTTTTGTTATTATCGTATTGCTATATAAAAACACCCGAAAAAAATATTAAAATAATGAATTTGCATTCTAATATAGAAAAAAATATGTTCGATTGCTAATTATTATTGACTATTCTTTTCGGAGAATTTATAAATTTATTCTTTCAAGTCAGTGTCAATACGGGGTGGGGTGATCACTATACGTCTGACACGGAAGATCACATTGTGTTTACTTATTGTGCTTAAGTGGAATAAAGCTGCTTCATCGTCAAAAAAAGATCTATTTTGGACTTGCTTAAAGACAGACAGCTTGAGTGGGAGCAACACGCTGTTCCTTGCCATAATTGTAAGCAGTCTTTACTTAATCCAGCAAACTATATAGCGTGTCTTACCCACGTCCAATCTTTACTAAGCGCCGGTCCGTTGCGACAGCATAAGCGACAGCACGTTCCATTCAGTATGAAAGCTGTCGAATTGCTGCCTGCGATCGGTGTTGCCTAAACACAAGCCTTACAAGAGGCTCGTAGAGCTTTGGCCAATAAGGACCAGGGCTTCGCTTATTGGTAGCAGCTGAATGGATCGCGTTATGTTTTCCGCTGCTGTGCAAGTGCAAATCGCAAGCATTGTGTTAATTAATCTGTAGATAGTTTCTCGACGATAAGTTTATGGCTGAAATAAAACTAATATTTAAAGGGTTTTTTGGCAGACTAAGAAGACTTGATAATCACTTTCGCGTAGCTTTTTTCATTTGAGTCAAATGATCCGACAGAGCACGCTGAACCTTACCGTCGGCGTCGGCGTCGGCGTCAGCACTGCTATGGCGCTGTATATTCTCCGCCTTCGCCGTGCTGCCTACTCAAAGCTGGCGAGACCGGTGGTCCCCCCTCTGCTTGAAAAGCGACCTAGGATGGTCCCATTCGGCGCAGTCGCGGGGCAGAACCGTGGCTTGAGTCCAATGAAGCCTATTGTGTATCTGGAAGACCAATATTTCTACGTTCGCGACGATTCACGCAAGAACAAGGAAATTTTGGAACATTTGCAAAAGGAGAACGAGTACACGGACCTCAAGACGAGTCACCTTGAGAATGTGCGAGCCAATCTCTATGCGGAGCTACTGTCGCACGTACAGGAGACGGATGAGGACTTCCCGTATCCACACGGTCCTTATCTATACTACACCCGAACTGTCAAGGGACGCAGCTACACATACCATTGCCGCAAAGCCAAGACTAAAAACGCACCGGAGGAGGTGCTTCTTGATGAAAATGAGATCGCAAAGGGCCACGATCATTGCCATGTGGCCAGTGTCTCCCCGAGTCCTGATCATCGCTACCTTGCATATATGGTAGATTTCAGTGGCTACGAAACGTACACGGGTTACATCAAGGATCTTCAAACCGGAGAGTTGTTAGCAGTTCGAATCGATAACATCTCGAGTTTAGGCTGGGGGAAGGACGCCTCTGTGCTCTATTTTTCTACGCAAGACGAAGCGCATAGGCAAAACAAGATTTGGCGCCACAGCATAGGAAGCAACAATGCGTACGAGCTGTTGTACATGGAAGACGATGAGATTTTCAGCGCTTACTTCCAGAAAGCTCGTAGCGGAAAGTACATGTTTTTGCTTTCATCCAGCAGTGAATCCAGCGAAGTGTCTTTCATTGATATGGACAACCCTTCGGGGATGCCGCAGTTGATTGCTAAACGTCAAAAGGGATTACAATACTCTGTGGACCATTTCGGCGACAGCTTTTACATCGTTACGAACAAGGACAAAGCCACCAACTTTAAGCTGATGAAAACGCCTGTACTTTCGCCCTCGCTCGAGCACTGGGTTGAAGTCTTTCCCTACGACGAAAGCATCAAGGTAGATGATATCGATTGCTTTAAAGATTTCATGGTTATGGAGGGCAGAAAGGATGGCTATTCGCAGCTATGGGTCATTGTTCCCAAAAAAGACGGCACGTATGACCGGCGCCAGATCACCTTTAAGGAAGCCAGCTATACAGTTTCTGGCTCTGTGAATCGTGATTTTTACACCAACAAGTTTCGCTTTGTTTACTCGTCGATGACTACTCCTTGGACAACTTTCGACTACGACATTAATACTTGCGAGTCTAAGTTTTTGAAGGAGAAACCAGTATTAAAGTACGATCGCATTTTATATAAGACCGAGCGCCTAGAAGCCAAAACCAGCGACGGAACTAGGGTGCCGATCTCGCTGGTCTACCGATCCGATCTTCGCTCGCAAGATCGGCAACCGTTACACCTGTATGGTTACGGCTCATACGAAGTTGCGATCGACCCGAGTTTTGTCACATCTATTTTGCCGCTGCTGGACCGAGGTGTGATTTACGCAATTGCGCACATCCGAGGAGGTGGGGAAATGGGCCGAACCTGGTACGAAGACGCAAAGTACAAGAAGAAAATAAACACTTTTACTGATTTCATTAGTTGCGCGGAGCATTTGATTAATGCTGGATATACGAGCCCCAGCAAGATGACCTGTGAAGGCCGCAGCGCTGGGGGATTGCTGATTGGTGCTGTGCTCAACATGCGTCCAGACCTTTTTACTGCTGCAATCGCCGGCGTGCCATTCGTTGATGTAATGAATACTATGAGTGACGCTTCAATTCCGCTGACGACTGGAGAATGGGAAGAGTGGGGGAATCCAAATGAAAGAGCGTACTTTGAGTACATGCTCAGCTACTCGCCGTATGAAAATGTGAAGCAGCAAGCATACCCAAATATTTTGGTCACGAGCGGGCTATACGATCCACGTGTGGCATACTGGGAGCCTACCAAATGGGTTGCGAAGTTGCGTGACATGAAGAGCGACAAGAACGAGGTGCTGTTAAAGATGGACTTGTCGTCGGGCCACTTCAGTGCTAGTGACAGGTACCACTACTTGAAGGAAAAGGCATTCGACTTGGCTTATTTGTTAGATCACCACGCGGCGATCAAGGATGATGACAAGAAGGCACCTAAACCCGTAGCGAAGTTTAAAAATTTGTAATACCATTACGAACTACTTTTTGCGCTTTCGGTTGTCCCCCTCCCTATCTGATTTTGCTGCAACTGCAATATTTGCTTTGGCATTTAATTCCACTTCTTTACGAAAAGCCTTCCTTTCCTCGCGCTGCGCACAAAGGATTGTCTTGGAGCATCCATATGCCGCTTGCGATAAATTAAATCGTGATAAGTACAGTTGCTGCATTGCCAGATCATCCGTGAGTGGTGAACAAAGCTCGCTCTTCAAGACTGTGAGTACCTGCCCACTCGATACACAAATCTGAATCGAGTCCGACAAAAAGTACTGAAGAATAATTCCACGTTGGTGTCCCATGGGTTTTAAATCTGGCCGATACGTCTTCACAATGTTCCCTGCGGCAAACTTTAGCGAGTCAATCAGGTCTCGAAAGCTGATAAATATTTGACTTTGTGTGGTTGCCACTAGTGGCGACCACATTTGCCGCGGTCGAACCATAAACTTTTCGCACGTCTTCCACGGTACAACAGAGTCGGTCACGCAACTCACAGTCAAGGCTGGCTCCATAAAATCTGGTATAGCTGCTTGGTAGCTATAACCGACGTTGGGCTTAGGGCGGCCGAGGCCACTGCGAATGGCATCATTTTCAACACTCTCCAATGCCTTTTTAATGTTGCTTCGGTTCGGATAATACTTGTAGCGACATACAAAAAATAATTTGTTCTTTTCGCGATACCCACGCCTAATCTCGTCCTGGATGTCCTTATATTCTTCAGGAGACACAACCTGACACACTTCAATGACAGCGTCGATCGAGTTTCTGTCCTTGTGCGGCGATAGAAAAACCTCATTTTCCAGAACGCCACCCGGGATCAAGGCCTGGACTTCCTCTTTGACATCGTAGGGTTTATAGTACCACTGCGCTACGAACGAGGATACAGCTCGGTCGTGCCGTTGCGATGTTTGAACTGAACTAACTAGCGCGACGTAGGGATCGTCAGGGTCTCCTGAATCCAGTAGCACACAATCACCAACCTGAACGTAAACGTAGTCTCCAGTGGATTCGTTATCGTCCGACTCACCATCCTTCGGTTTCTTCTTTGACATGCTTTTAACATCGCTTTCTTTTGCTTCGTTGATCAAAGCATTGGATAACGGACTCGCCTTTGTCTTGCTTCCACCACGTGTCTTGGGGCCATCACTCTCTAAGTCGGACGCTACTGTCTGTCTGCCGCGGGCGCGCGTAAATCGTTTGGGTATTGATGTTTCGTCGTTACTTGTCGCGCCGTCATTATTTACACTCTTATGCTTTTCGTTGGCAAAAGTGACTTGGAACATATCCATGGGCTCACCGGACTTGTCCGAAGCGTCCGCGTGTTTCTTTCGTTCAGTCGCCATACTTTATAACGCAAGCTAGAATACTTTGGCTTTTGAAAAAGATACTAACGGTCGCCAATCAAGACGGCGATGCCAGTTCAAGCGCTGCGCACTGGTTATTGCACGGGTTAATCTGTGCTTCCCTTCCGCAAGCTCTCGCCTACTATATTATATGCTGTAAAGCGTTGTTAGCTTTGCTATCTGTTTTACCCAATCACTGACGGTCATTTGCAATAATACATAAGAAGCAGCTGGTATTGAAGGATAGCCAATCATGCGTCAGTCGGACTAGAAATAGATTTGCGATGAAAAGATTTAATAAATCGCGAGAGCCAATTCGAGAACATTCCACGCGAAGCTTGACGCGCTATTCAACTTTAACTGATAAGTTTGAGTTTTTATCAGAAAGTTGTGCGGCCTGATTCAATCGATTATGCTTACAGTCTCGGATCAGTCGTCTCATCGTTGTAGAAAACATTTTTCACGGCGGGCGCAACAAGTGTGCAGATTAAACCTTCTTAACTTTTTGTTCCTAAATCGTACCAGCTTTTGATCAATATGTAAATTACGCTTTTCGCTCTTAAACAAGCTTACGTAGTTTTAGATTTTTACGTTTTTAGCGTAGACGCCACAAAGAAGAGAATATGAGTTTCGGATACGCTACAGCTCCTTTTGTACATATGACAGGATTAAGCCTCATGCGGTACACTAAGGTCGTTATACTTGGTCGTGAAGCATACTGTTAATACTTTTAAGCGCATTTTACAGGGAGTCGTCCCAGCCAACGTGCGACTTTGACGGATTTTGGCGTTTCGATGATCTTTATGGAACCTTGCTGCGATACTTTCTACGACTTAGCTATCGAGCTCATAAATTGAAATGAGATCCTTATTAATAAACTTGTCACATTGTGCCTGGAAAAATGTTGTTGTTAGAAAGGACAAGCCCAGGATTATGACGTGGAGGTTTTAACATAAGCCTTCTGGCAAAGCCATTATCGGTAGCTCAGGTGAATAACACGTTATCCCGGGATAATACGTCTTGGGCGTGATCTGCATTCTATTGCCTATATATAGAATAGGATTAACAGAAACCATTTATTTGGATATTCAATATAATTATACGCTCTTCTGGTGCAAATCAATCCGAGACACAATCAATGAGACCTGCTGAATCAATAAAGTGAGTAATCAAATCAAATGGCCGACTTGGTTGAGCAAAAAATGGATCGAAAGAAGAAGAAGCTTATGTTTGTTTCGAGAAAAATATATATATACTGACTCAGCACGTCAGCAAGCTGTGGCCATATAGGATCTACATGGACCTAGCTTCCGTGAGGTCAGTATCGCCACTCCACTCCTATCGTTGCTCAGTATGAGCCAAAACGTTAGTTTGGATAAATTGTGCTCAGTAAATGTCCCTATCTATGGTATCGCTATTTAAAATGTTCAATTTGGTCGGCTATAATGTCCAGGAGTAACTAAAGCTGCACATTTGATGAACACTCGGGTCCAGTGGCCGCACGCCGATCGACATGCTATTGCGCAATGCTATTCTTAAAAAGACAAAGACATCTAACTTTTTTACGCTGGCAGAGCGATCGTCAAGAGACAAACCGATCGCTTACGTACCTGGCGTGCCGTCTGATAATTTCCGCGTACCCGTCATACGCCCTGAAAAGATAAATTCCAACTGCTCAAAAATTTCCTCATTCAGAGTCAACACAAAATGCAACCAGTTTTGCTAACAGGTGCCAGACTTAGCAACCCATCGTTATTAGACTATCTCCTCCATTGATCCAAATTCTGGAACGCAGTGTATGATTTAGACCATGCATAATCGAAGATTAGAAATGTACGCATGCCCATCACTTTGGTTCGGTCATGGTTTACACGATAAAGTATATGCATCGTAAATCAATGCGTCTTCAAAACGACGACATGGCGTAATCAAGCTGGATCCGTTCTTTGATAAAGTGCTGGGGTGAGCTCCGTCGATATAAAGGGGAACTTGTCAAAGGTATGGAACGATTATTTTCGTGTCTTCCACGGAAATGAAGGCCCCGAACATAAGCAAACTGAGCAAGGCATACGTCATGAAAATGACCAATTTTATACAGCCAAATACTGGTTGAAACGGCCATGGTATTTACCAAAAAAGCCGGGGGTAGTCTCGAAATAAAAAACTCATTCCAAGCCAACATTTTTGTGCCGAAGAGTCAAATGGCACGAGTAACACCGTACAATTTGACTATACGCAACATGCGGCCACCATACCGGCATGATCATCGACTCGTAGAGCTACTGTGCTGCATGACAACATTGTGGGATGTACAACGTGCAGCGCACACGCCTTGTTGACAGGTATCACTAACTTCTATCGCAAGCGTGCCAAACTATTGATCACGGTTAGTACTCTGAGCGGTATGCTCTGGAAGTGGTCAGTCATACCCCGGGGGCTGTCAAGCGCGCTTACAAGGATAAATTTTCTGTTCGCGCATCTGCTTAGGGTCAAAGAGTGCATCCACATGCATACTTTCGTAGCGTGTGGAGCACGGAAAGATGAAATCAAGAAGATTTCATCTTCCACTTGCGAGCATTACTCGAATGCAAAAGATTTTTGCTAATTCATCTTTGGCCACATTTTAAGCTGCTTAATGCAGTCATACCCGCTTACTCGGATTTGCTGAACATAAATATTACTTGTGAGGGGCGTAATTATGCGCACAGATATGGGGAAAAGTACATAAAAGTGGCGAGGCCATACTTAATTTTCCTGAAAGGATAGGCAATAGATTCGGAGCACCCGACACTGAAAGAGATGTGCCAAAGTCAACTTAAGCCTGTTGTAGGCGCCAATCATAGCTTGCCGGCTCTAGAATGTCGTCCGTGACACTACAGCTGACGTACGATTAATGAGAAAGAAAAGATGGAGACATGAGACTGGTTTGAATCTTGGTAAATTCTCGCATTTTGTGTTTGTGTCAAAGCTACTTGCGATAAGTGTGCTCTCGTCAAATTTAAAATTATTAATTAGGCTCCACAATTTTGTTCATCTGCTCATCAGCTTCACGTAGTTCACCGCGCGATAGTGTAAGGTCTTCCGACTTCCCTGTAACCGCGATGAGAATACGAGGGAGTCTCGTCGGATCCTCGTCCGGTATATTTATCATGTCTTCCATAGCTTAAAAATGTCTCTCGAGAATATTGCGAGCTTACTGGCGGTAAGAGTGAGCACGAGCGACATCAAACTTGACGAGTCGTCGGAGATATACCGATGAAAAGTTATTGGCAAAGCACGCAGCAAGCGAAAGTCTTGTGCATGTTCGTCGAATGTGTTCAAAAGTAATTCTTTTTTCTAATCGGTTTTTGACCAACACTCTATATTAACGCAACACAATCAATAATTAGGTATTAGAAGAAAAGGCGCATTTCGTCGATCAAATGCTCGGCAAACAAATCTTTAGCTAGCTGACAAGGCTTCTTCCCGCTTCGGACTCTAGCGCCGTATAATCGTGCACCATTTATTATTCTTGGGCAAACCTTCAAGAGTGATTTTGCATCGCATCTAGACCACCTCATATGGCTTCTTCGAATAAATGGTAAGGCGCCCATGTCAAGAAGACGCAATACATTATGCTAGAAGAGTTGCCCTCATGGGTTAATACAGCCGTTCGCACAATATCAGATAATCAATGCTCTTTCGTCGTCAGCAATGATGTCACTGCTGGTGTGCTTGGGATTATCGTCGTCACCAAAGGTGCCGAGACTGCATCGTTTGGGCCAGTGTAATTGTTCTATTTGTAATGTAATTTGACTGACTGCGGACTGATCATGAGTAGCTTCTTCCAACTCATACGAAGGCTCAAGGCTCCGTGACCAATTTGTTGCATCGTAGCCTGTGACTTTGAGGGGCCTTCACTCTACCTTCGGCTATATTACAATAGTCCACTACATGATAAGCTCGCTGCGATTTCCATCGTAACAGCCGACCCCCTTGACCTTAGCCTGTACCAGAAAGTTCTGAAAGTCTTCGTTCGGCTGATACATTAAACGGCTTCTTTGTCGCGTAGGTCTGACGCTTGAGTCCAACCATGATAAGTTCTTAAGATATCCCAAAGCTTTGGAATTTCTCATCTTTGACTCCTGTGTCGACTCTGGAGGCACCACCACTGCTACTCCCAATTCGATGGGCATGTGCGACCCACCAAATTGGCGTCCGCAGTCTCATATTTACAATAAGCGACGCCGATATGCGCTATCGATAAATGTGGCGTTTTTGCGTTTAATGCTGCACGATATATGCCTCGAAATTTCCCTTGACCAATGTGTCATTCATATCGATCGAGCGTTCAAGAGAGTTTACTTGCACGCGTGAAATTTACGTAAAGTAGTTAGCAAAAGTTAGATAGCCTGTTGTAATTTATGTGTTTATCTTTTGCGATTTGCGTTTAATTGGCTTAGTCTATTGGTAACTTTAACTTTGCCGAATTGAAATATATATTTAAGAAATGCGATTACTTAAGTCTTTTTTTCATTCATCAATTGAGTAACAAGTCGTGCATGCGTTCCTTACGCGTAACGCCGCATGTCGTTGACATAACGAATGCTAAGGTAAATCTTAGCATCGGGTTCGCACTCCTGCAGTGGAAGACCGACAGGTTGAGGAGGAAAAGTACCATTAAGGTATATTGAGTTCCCACTCAACTCGCATACCTCGTGATCGTAATCTTCAAACCCTTCATTTTCGTCCTCAGATAAAATACTGCTGCCTGATTTTGGCGGACGGTTCAGTCGCTGTCGCCATGAGTCATCACGTATCTCCATTGGGCGCTCGGCGGCCAAAGCCAGCTTGCTTATGATACTTCCGCGTACTCGCTTGCGGCGCTTAAGCTGCATCTTGGCATTTGTATCTGTTAGCAGCTTTGCAGGAATTGACTCAAAGTCACGGTAAATCTCTTCCATAGAAAATCGAACGAACCCGAGGCGCTTCTTTAATAGCGGCTTGCGCTTATGATAAACATTCACTTCGATAAATGTATCGACCGATGTCACGCTAATTAGCCATGACTGGTCATATTTAGGAGTGCCAGTGTGATGTGCTGTTGACGACTTGTACAAACCAATTTCTTTAGCAGGATGGCCATCCGTCTGAGAGTAAACACGCACCACAACCTTTGGATTCACGTTGTCGCGCAACCCGTCGATGTACAAGCAGTGCACCTCCACCTCCGTGATTACATTAGAGTCTGAGAGCTGCTTAAGAGATCCTATCTGCAGGTTTCGCGCAGGTCGACGAGTCCCTTCAAAGCGCTTTTCATCCATCAGGTGAGTCGTGTTGCTCACGGACTGTGAAAGTTTCTCAACCACGCCTAATGTACCGACTACTGGAGATGCCACAAGCTGTAACGTTCCACGGCCAACGCCCTTCGCAAATCCTTTGACACCACCCCTTTTAGCTCCGCGGACAGGCTCTTTGACAAATCCGGTCACTCCATACGCAATACTCTTTCCAAGTACCTTGCCACCCTGTACGAAACCTTCAGGAATGTGGCGGGGCTCGTTTCCGTCCTCTTGGCTTTCAAAATGCGTCGCTTTCTTAACCACATCACCCAGACCATTTGACACTTTTCCAACAGATTTTAGCGGTACGCCAAATACCGTTTGGACGACTGTCACGGCACTTTGGCCTTTACGGCGACTCTTACCCCTCACATCGCGCTTTAATTGACGCGCAGCCAGGGCAAATCCATCCACAATGTCCGTTGCGAGGCCAACTGGATCACCCAACATTTCTACGCTGCCCACTATCTTGTACCATTGGCCAATAACCGAGTAAACGATCTTCAACACTACATCGTAAATTAAATCATATTCGTTAAAGAAACGATTGTGGTAAACTATTTCGCTGAAGTGAAATTCAGGCGTCACGTGTGCAATTCCGCCGACAATACTTCCCAGGGTATTGCCTAAAATTGCGGAGATGCCTTCGCCCTTATCCTCTTGCAATGAATCAAACACCAAGTCGAATTCAAATCCACTCATGTGCCAACGCTTGAAATACATCAGCATGCCAGCTGAAATGGATTCATGTGGAATTGGGACGTCTAAGACAAGCATCACATTTTTGGCTTCCAAACCTTGTTGTAGTATGGTAGCTTCATCGCTTCCAGGAATAAATTGGAAGACCAAGTTGCTTAACCCAATTAAATACTCCAGATTTAGTTTCACTGCCATAGACTCCAACTGCAGGTCAAAATCATTGACAATGACTATGCCAGTTTGCGGAAGCGTATCACAACTAAGCGTAAAAAATGGACGTTCGCCGTCACCAGGGAGCCACCCTTCCCGTTTGTCACTGTTAAAGCCACTATCGAGAGGAGCAAACACGACAGGGTATAGAGTGTGCGGAGTCATGTCATCGAACTGGACGTGATGGACTATCAATGAAATTCGACGAGAATCGGCTTTCGAGTCAAACATAATGGTTTCCATAGTAATGTTCAATACCTCATGTGGTTGCTCATCCACCAGTGTGATACCAACTCCGTGCATTGACACATCAATCACAGTATTGCTTAGCCAATCATTTACAACTGTACGCTGTCGTACATCCGAATATACATTCGTGTCTCCCAAAGCAACGACTCGAGTCGAACCATCAATGTAAACTTCACCAAAAAGACCCTGTGGCGCATGCTTCACTTCTCCGATTTGCATGAAATTAATTGGAGTCGGCACTTTCCAGTGCGTCGCAACGATTCGTAGCTCTAAATCTCCTTTTGGATCATCCCAAGCGAAGGTATGGCTTTTCAAAGGTCCCAAAACAATCTCTTCCGCAGTCTTCACACCGTGTTGCACATATCGGAAAGAGTAACGCGTCGAGCGATTTTCAATACGATAGTTCGGGTTCACTGAAATATCGCTCACGGTAGCAAAGATCGTCTCCGCTGTCTCGTGCAAACTCACACTGCAAACAGGACCATCACCCAAGCTTCCACGCGTCCAAAACACTGTGTCCTCAGACATGTTGTAGGCTACGTTCGGATCGCTCAACTTTGAGGCCAACTTGAAAAGTGGCAAATTCGGACTCCAATCGCCCACACCTTGGGTATCAGTAGCCATCTCACGAACACGCAAACCAGCCACATACTTCTCAGGGCCTTTTAAACAATAAACCACAATTGCCTCGCCTTCTTTAAGAGTGCAGTTAACCTCACTAGAGCGACTTTTGCCGCGATTTCCGTGTTTGTCCAGTACGATCGGGGTCATCTGCAATATCCGCGGCACAAGGTTCAAAAACACAAAGCGTGGAGAAATCACAAAGATTTTTGACCGAAAGAACTGTGCTGGTGCCGCACACATTTCAAATGCAAGCACGAAAGAAAAATCTCCCGATTTACTCGGGCGTAGCTCTCCCTTTCTGCCTACAGTTGACAAGTCCTCGGGCTCAGACCACCCAAGCTTTTCAAAATTTGGCAGATACTTTTTGGTCATGTCAGATACTAAAGATTCGCCTTGATACGCGGACGGTGTTTCTTGAAATGGGCAAACGCTTATTGGAGCCTTGTCAGGCGGCGCAGTCACCATTAATGGAACCTCCTTGGCATCAGGAAAATATGCACGATGCTCTTCAATAGTGCATACGCGTCCACGAGCCAATCTGAAGCGTAGGTCCAACCCGGTACGATTCTGAACCCAAAACGGCGAATAAAAGAAAATAGAGCGAGCAGCATTTTCCTCCCATTGGGGGTGAAAGACAAAACTAGGTCCATCATCAAACAGCAGTTCGAACGCATCCGCATTAAATGTACGACGATTTGCCTCGAGATGCACCAAGAACGGAGTACTCCACGTCGCAGCTCGGTTTGTTTCACTTGCACAAAGTCTTATTTTCATCAATGCGGGTTTGCTTAGGTCTAGACCAAACACTTGAACAGTTTTGCCACTTTCTACCCACATCCTGCGACTGTTAACTTCGTTTACATAAGTAAAGTAATCTGTACGGCCCAACGTTTTCACAGCTCGCGATTTCCTGTCCTTTCCAACATTGTCAGCAATGCGAAATTCTCCTATGCTTGTCAATGTGTCAGGCGGGCAATCACCAGGCTGGACGATCGCGTACTCGACACCGCAAGGAAGAACATTGTGAAACACCAGCTGTGGTTGAATCGTCAGAGACCAAATTCCTAAATGAAGATCATTGGCAGAAACTGTTTCAATCACAACAGTTGGTTGGTTGTCAATACAACTGGATGATGGGTAAATTATTTCTTTTCCTGCGGGTAAAAATTCGTCCAGGTCAGGGAGGGCGGCATTTGTACCCAGCTTTTCCTTCACATGTTTTGCAGATGATACCGAGCTACTACTCTCCCCGCGCAAAGCTTTTTTAGCCTCGCGCTGCTCAAATCTTGTCATCTTTTTATACAATCGCTGATCCGAGACAGACAATCCCAACTTGTTGCTCCACTCAGTCTCACCCGTCTGTCGAATGGCGAAAGAACCAGCTCCAACTAAACTCAGTGGAATGCTAATTGCACCGAGAGCTGGAAGCATGAAGAAATACTCTTCCCCGTTATTTTGCTTTGGATTGCAGGCCGCAACATCTCCATGTTCGTTGTACATCACTAGCTCTGTATCTTTAGCTGTCCCATTGCGAATGCATTCGGCTCCGGATACTTTTACCTGCAGACCGTAAAAACCATCGACGGAGATATGAATGGCAACTAGCACAGGAACATACTGGCGCGTGCAGTCTGCGTAGTAAGAGTCAATCCACTCGTAGTTGTCGTCAAGGTCCTTCACGCGATGCAAGCAAGCATACGCTTTCTGCAGCTCATAACGCGTTGGCCCTCCAACTTTTGTTAAAAGGGCTACTCCGACGTCGTACAACTCTGCGATCGAATTCTCCGACTCCACATCTTCGAGAAATGGAGTTAACTCGTAAACTTGAGTTTGACCAAGACACATCAACGGTATACCTTGAATCGCCTGATAGCCTTCAAATTCAACTGAAAGATAGCGCTCAACCATGGTTCGCGACTTAACAATTGCGCTTTTAAACTCTTCCCACGACACTTGTCCAGAATTGTCTGTGTCAGCCAGCGCGATAAAATCTTCTACGGCTTTGGCAAACTCTGATTCATTCTCTAATATGCAACTGCTAGTACGCTTGTACAATGAAGACTTCTTCGAAGATGACGATTTCCGTTGTTTGTTTTCTTCTTCGTATACACTTCGAAGTACAGCCCGCACTTCCTTTGTGTCCAATTCACCGCTTCCATCTTGATCAGCACTCCTGAAAGCTTGACGTAGCTGCTTCTCCTTCAAATTTTGTTGCTCGTGCTCTTCAGCCTCACTATTACTCAAAAGGGTGCATGCGTGGGACCCACCCGAAGATACTGCAGTGACTGCTGTCACTATTTCTTCCAAGGCGCACTCTTTCGTTACCTTCTTTGCCACCATGTAATATTTGACGTTGACCCCGCTTTCATTTAACATCCAGAAGATAGCACCAACTTCTTTAACGTGCGGCCTTACAGCTTCCGCTCGACTTTCAACCTTAGAAAATGTAGACATGTTTGAATTGACCGCTTCCATAAAAGCAAACGTGACATTAAATTGGAAATAACGGTCTGACGAGTAAATGACCTTTAACGGGGACTCAGGCTCTTTTCTGACATCCAAGATCCCTTGGTAAAACTCAATGAAAGGTTCAATTTGACGCGCTTTAGTATTGTAGTAATTGCCATAAAGATCGAAACTGATTTTGGCAAAGCCAAAGCTGTTTCCGGATCGTTCTTGTTCTTTGCAGTCAACGCCAAGGCCGGACGATCCACCTTCCCATATCGAAAAATTAGAGTAAATGCCTAGCTCTTCAAGACACATCTCAATTGCTGGTACACCCATGGGCAACATTTCATCAATTAGACGAAAGTAGAACCCGCCAAATGACGTAAAAACAACGGTTTGGACAAACAGCTGCTGTACAGCTGACCTGAAGTTTAACGTTTGCTCATGGGCATCGTCTTTTAAGCTTGATAGCAATTGATCAATCACATCCCCACGACCTCCCATGTTCATTTCAATGCTAAGCAACCAAGGGCTCTGCTCAGCCGGTTTTATTAGAGACGGATTAATGATTCGATTCCACGCCTCCTGGGCATACTCGTAATTTTTAAACGCACGGACCATTTTTTTTTGGACAATGACTGGTCTTTGGCCCATAAGCGATGACGTTGATGCACCAATCTGCTCCTCGTAACGTTCCCAAAAAGAAACAAGAGCTGCAGCATTTGCGAGTGTGTTTACATTGTCCCCTGAGAGGTAGGGTACTTTATTTCGTTGCATGTCCGGATGGACGTACTCTCGGCCGGTAAGAACAACCAGCTGCTGATGCAGTCGAGTATATAAAATTTTGTTTCTGCTTAGCGCATTTTCAAACTCTTCAAGAGAAATGTCTCCGCTACCGTCACTGTCTACAATGCTGACAAAGTCCGCCACAGTTGCATCGAACTCACTCTTAGTTAGATTGTCACAGTCAGTTGCACTTCGCAACAGGTCACCGATCTCCGACACATCCAACGTACCGCCACCATCGGTGTCACGAAGCTTAAATTCCTTTTTGAGTCGATCCATATAGCGATTTTCTTCAACAACACGCCTAGCTTTCTTCATTCGAGCTTCGCTCTCCTCTCGCTTTTTAATAACTTCAATATCCTCCTTCATGGCTTCAGTAAGCGACGCCATAATGCTTAATAGGATACCCAAATCAGTTGCAGAAAGATTCATCGCAAAGTCAGACATTTGCATCGTCAACTTTCGACGTGCGCCAGCTTTAACACGGTCTGTGCTATACGAGGATAAAGTGCGCTCCTCGTTCACCTTTAACTCTGGGTGATCAACCTCGATTACTTGTGGCTTCGAAGCAGCTTTCCGAGCGACGTTCCATAAACTTGACGCGGACTTTCCAGCACTTTTCGACGACTTCATGTCAAACTTAGACAAATCTTTATTCAAATCACCAACACCAAGTCGATATCCCATTGAAAAATCAACACCTTCGCCCTCAAGCTCCAAAACGGATCTCAAATCACCAATATCAAGTTCAATGCCATCGTCGCGAAGGACGATTGTACATGGAGTCAGGGCGACATCTACCAGCTCCAATTCTACAGCTTCTAAGCGCTCCGATGCTATGATTCGAATGTGGGTGTCGGCAGTAAATGCCAAAACAGGCGATTTAAGCGTCTTGGAATCTCCAATTAGACAGAACTCGCACCCCTGCAAAATAATGCTACATCCCAGCGGCATTCCACCAAGCAACAAAGGCGAAAACGGCTTAGGAAGATCTTTCTCATATAAATTTATTGTGGCGTCTCGCAACTCTGGCGAATCCATGCCATTCGCCATCTCACATGCAATGAAACGCATTTGCTCTGTTTCGTCTTCACCAATGGCGGGCATAAATTGATGTACCATGTACAACAGCGGATCAAATACAAGTAGCAGCGAAAAATTCTTAAATGTCAGTCCAACGTCCATGTAAAGGTCTCCGCGCTGCGAAAGAGCGACTGTCATCATGCGTTCAGCTTCGGGATTGCGGTCCATTATCTGACGAAATACGTTCGTTGAAGAACCACGATTATCTAGCAAGCCAAAGCGCAAAACGTCCAACTCAATTTTAACTGCCGTATCCTTTTTGTCAATCTTTGTCATTCGATAGCGCAGCTTGAAGCTCACATCTTGTGCAAAAAATGTCATCAGCTTCTTCTCATTGTCCTCAATCGCTTGAATGTTCACTTTTGTCATCTCGAGCGACAAACGAAAAAGATGAAACATTGATGGGGTCTCAGGGATTTTCTCCTCGTCCACGTAATAATCCACCGAATTTTCCACAAAATGACGCAAATTCCCCCTTTCCACGTCCTCTTCACTTACATACGGCAAGGGTTTCCCTGCATTTGGTATTTCCCAGCCGAGCGACAGTGAGCGCAAGTAGAGAACACGCACAGCAAGCAGCTTCACTTCAAGCTCATCTAACCGAGCCATTCGCTTGTTAATGGCTTTTTTCCAAATGTAGCCTCCGTACAACCGACGCAAAAAGCCAGTCTCATTGTCAAAGTTCCACTGTTGATTAAATAGCGACATGTACTCTTCCATTTCGGCTGGGAGCAGCTGTACGCATGAGAGATCGTCTTGTACGGAAGCTGCCGTTTGCCAATCGTAGTAATAGTTTATTGGCTGCAACAGTTTAAGCAGCATGCTCGCTTGCGCAGGACGCAGCTCGAGTTCAAAATCTTGGTCTTTTGCAAACAAGACCTCAAGTTCGAACGCACGTTCTACCGGGCCGTGACCCATGACGAGGGACTGGAAGACAAAGGGCATGAAACAACCAATTTCCAGTGTAAGCGGAGCAATCAAATGGCAGCCATTCGCGCTACTTTGAGGCTTTGGGTTGGCAAACATTTCGTAGTTCACCAGTCGCATAATGCGCTTACGTCGGTGGTCGTCAGTCGGACCGCTCTGGTCCATTTCAAAACCCTCTATAGCAATACCCACAGTGGCTTCCGAGTACTCGTCACTAATAGCGAGCGAAAACGACAGCAGTGCAAACTCGAACGAATCCAGCAGCTTGTCCACCCACCCGTGCCAGAAAGCAGGCTCTGATTGCACTTCAGCTTTGGCCTTTGGAGCATGCGGTTTCTCAGCGTCACGAATTCGCTTGCGCAGAGATGCAAGCTCTTTCAATTTTTGCACTATCGTAGCCGTCCAGGCGTTAACGCGTAATATTCGAGCCTTAGCTGCCTGCTTAATCGCTTCTTCCCGACGCTCAGCGTTTTCATCGCGATGCCACATCCACTTCTCGGCGGTGTCGAGTGTTAGGCCAAGACGCAAGCCGTCAATCAACACTTTGGAATTCATGAGCGAGGACTTTGCGTCCACGAGCTGGCCACTAGCAAGCTGCACGAGGCGTCCCCATAGTGGCATGACCAGGAGCAGACGCTTTATTTCCAAGCGCTCCAGGCCAAAGGGCAGCCCCGTTAGTGGCTCCAGCTTGGGCAAGACATGTTTGCCCAGCACCAGATCACGCAACTCTAGTGAGCCATCGCGCAGCGACCACACAATGCAGAACCTGTTGCCCACGATTGGGGCCGCGAACTTACGCAACAACTGCGTCAGCAACATGTCGCCGATCGCCGCGAAGGTTGCAAGCAAGCCCAGCAACAGCGTGAGCATCAACAACCGCATGACGTTGCACCGATAAGGAAACAGAGTCAGTTGAATGTTTTGAAAAATGCGATCTGTGGTGGGGGAAGAGTGTTTAGGTGCATAGAGCGACAGGCGTCGGTAGAACCAACTGCCGTGATGATAGGGGCCGTCCCATTTCAAATGGCCGACGACATAGATTAGACTAAAGGCTATACAGATTAGACTAAAAGGCAGTCACTTCATGCGACTAAATACATTCGACAAAAAAGGCTAGTTGATCCCTGTTGGCACCCTTTCTAAAAAGGACACTAATCTGAGAAATGCCTAAATCAGTCCAGCGCTTGCAGGCGATTACGTCCGTCATCCTGCTTCAACTCAAGTAGAATATCTGCGCGACTTAGGGCACGCACGGGTGACGTGTCGTTTTCGTTGCTTGCTTCCTGCTCTCGAATCGATTGGTCCTTGTCCTTTACCTGCTTCAAACATACACAACGCCATGATGAACAAGTCAGCTCGTGATACTTAAAGATCCTGCTACCGATTGATTAACGATTATGTCGACGAATGTAGTATGGAAAAGAAAGTCACGCACCTCGAAGGCGGATGGCAGCGGATGTGGACGCAGTTGACAAGGCGCGGCGCTGGCACGCTGCTGCAGTTGAGCCCAGGTCTCACGAGGTTCGAAAACGACTGGGTCGCTCCGGACCGAATGCAACATTGTTATTGGCGGTGGGGGTGGAAGTGTCGACTGTCCTGACGATGCGTCGGTAGACCAAGGTACGGTTGTGTGGGCATCATGGCGGCTGCCATTCTCGCTGCGGCCCCCTGCATTTGCCGTAGTGGCGTCTTTTTCCATACGTGCTACTGTCATTTCGGCCTCGCCTTCGCAATTACTTGTCATCTCGCTGACGATATCAATATCTTGGGCTGCTTGGCCTTCGATTAATGAAATGCTCTGCACCCTTTGTACAATTACGACCGGAGGGTCAGGAACTTTAACGTCGGCAGCAGATATGTTCTCACGAAATCCGATCGGGCTTTTGCTATCAATTGCCTCCACCATAGCCTCAGGAGCCTCGAGTAGCTTCTGATCCACGTTTGGGCAACTTGCATCGCCTTTTTCTTTCTCAAATTGTAGTGATGTATGCGGGTGTAAAGTGACAGCGGTCGTTTGAGTCGACTGTGGTAAAGCTGAGAGCATAGCTTTCTTGGACGTACTTTGCATTTCCTCTTCGATGCGGGCATCTCTTCCAAAGGTTTTCCCATCCATTGCGGCACATTCCTTTTGGGAAATGGTTTGAAATTCCTGCGAATCCGCGTCCTTCTGATTAGACTCGGAAGCTACTTCATGTGTCTTTTGCTCGCGCTCGTGTTCCAATTCCTTAATCCTGCGCTCTCGAACTTGTGCCTGCCAGTTCCGAAATTCTTTCAAACTGCTTCGTCGTTCCTCATTTTCCTTATTTACAAATGAGCGCTTGGCCTCGCGCTCCGCTTCAATTCCACCAGACTGCCACGCCGTCACAGAAGCACGCTCAATGGGAAAAATGGGTCGGTCCAAGAAGGCCAAGTGAGGCAGGGCAGCAATATATGTCTTTCGAAATGAGCGCGTGTTGGAGACTACTGGGTTGCCAGTCATACGCAGCGCCTTAAGCATTGGCACTCTTGTGAGCACGCCCAATATCTCTGGGTCTTCGATTAAATTGTGGCTGATGTCGATGTTATCAAGCAGTGGACATTGAGCGAGCTCTTGCAAGTCTGCACTTGTCGTGAGACAATTGCGCGCTGCATTAAGTGACAACAAATTGGGCAGTTGTGCTAACCCATCCAATGACTGGATGCGATTTTCGCTAAGGTCTAGCGTATTTAGTTCACGCAGTGAGTTAAGATTCTCGATCTTTTCGATGAGATTTTTGTTAAGGTAAAGGCACCGCAGGTTGGTAAGGCTCTCCAACTTCTCTATCTTTGAAAGCCCATTGGATTCAAGCCATAGAGCCTTTAAATTGCAATATCGTTCGAGGCCCTCGATGCGCTGGAATCCACGAAAATGTGCGTACAAATTTTCATTCAGCTCTGGGGTTTCGTAGCCGTCGTTGTCCAGACACAACTCGCGCAGCGTCTCGGCATCCATAACAGGCATCTGGCCCTTACGGTCTTTAGAAAATCGCTTTTTCTCCAGCTCGCGCAGCCGGTCAAACGAAAACATCACGTCTGTAGTTGGCATTTCCGACCGATACCCAGACGTTAGAGTAGTAGCAACGAACAGACGTAGATCAAAGATTTTCGTGATCAAAACATCTCTATAATACGATGTATTCAAGAATTTCGAAAGCTGTACCTATACAATGTTGTCAACAAATTTACAATTACTGCCACCAAAATCAACACTTCAATTCTTCGCTTAATTTGGTGTAAATTTCATAGATCAATAAGCTTAAATTCTTGACGAAAGAGGTTCAAGTCTTTTGAATCAGCAATCGTCACCAAATCAAATCGTTCCATGCACGTAAAACAGATTCTTAAATAGCTCCAGATGTGGTCAGCGCGAGTGTTCAAGCTCAGCGCCTGTAGGTAGCACTTAGTAGCCTCTTCATAATTTCCCAAATTGGCGTGGCTGATGCCCAAATTAAGCCAGCCGCGAGCATAGCGCGGCTTCAATTCCAGCGCACTAAATATCACGCAAATATTTTAGTAATGAGAGACTGCTATACACTATTTAACTGTACCGATGATAAGCAGGAATTGCCTCCGCCGAGCGAGCTGAGTTCGCCAGCGTTGCTCCAATCTTGTTCCACAGCGCATACTCATCTGGTCGCGAATTTGTCGCACTTTTAAAACTTTCAACCGCTGCGTCATAATCCTTAGATACATTGTACAGAACACCCAACACAATTTGCACATCTGAGTCGTTCTGATCGTGAGCGCGTGCCTGCAGCATCAGTTGCATCACTTCGTCCATCAACGATCCGTCGCTATATTCATCCACCTGAATCTCCAGGCCATGAAATTTCGAATTGTGTTGCACCCAGGATTTAAGCGTTTTCAAGGCACCTTGCGAATTGAGCTCGTTAACATTACTGACTCCAAGTGCCAGAAGCGCACTCAAGTTGTAAGGATCCTCCTTTACTGCGCGTTCAAGACAAATTATGGCGCTCTTATCCTCATCGTTCTCTGCGTGGCACTCACCAAGCATTCTCCATGCCTCGCTATTTTCGGGGTGCTGCTGCACCTCGGCTTCGAAAGCAAAGATCGCATCATCCAGATAGCCTGACTTAAGAAATTCGATCCCCTTTTGAAAACTTTCGGGCAAGTCCACAAATGGGTTTTCGGCTTTGTAAATATAGCTCTGATTAGCAGCACTATCCCATGCGTCTTCAAATGTATCAGTCGTCTGGAGTTCTGCTACTGCCTTTTCCCAAATTGCCGCCTACAAGACAAAAACCATCAGTGATCATGCGTCCTGTGCCATTGTGCAAGCCAATTGTACGCATACTAGATTGTCACTTTCACCCCAAGCGCTTTCCAAAATCTTCTCTTCCACTGACATAGGACCCGCGGCAGAAGCAGAACCAAAATTTTCGAATTTTTTATCCAGCATTTGCGCGTGAGCATCAGCTGCCCCTGAAAAAGCATTATCCATGACCATTACCGACGCACTATCAGACTGTTTCCAGCTTGCATCAAAGAGGTCGCGTTTCAATTGGATATCTGTGTCACTATACACTCCTTCCAGCGCTCTCCCTGTCTCGCCACTGACAACCACGTTCTTTTCCTCGTCAATCCGCACCTCGCCTCTGCTTACTTGATTCACAAATTTAAAAAATTGACTATTCTGGAATCTAGGGTCCGGATTTTGACTCATTATACGCGCCATGTCGCTGGAAGCCTGTTGCGCCTCAAGATCCTTTACCACCTCCTGTGTCATCTGCCTCGGTATTATATCAGCCTGCTGAGCTGATTTAGCTTCGGTGAGCACTGAAGGCTGTTGCAACATATGCATTGGTGCATTGGCTTGTTCCCAAGCTACATCGCGGGAGCTCTTGCCAACGGTCTGCCAAGCAGCATCAAGTCGCTTAGTGTGAAAGCCCTGTACCCACGTTTTGTATTGCATCGCGCGTGATTGCATCATCTGTGATTCCATTATAGGCTGCGATGGCCCTAACTTATGCTGGAAATGCGTGCGCTGAGCCTCCTGAAAGGCTTTTTCCAAGGCGACCTGGTGAGTGGGCACCATCGGCTGTTGCACCTCACCAGAGAAAAAAGCAGCATCCATACGTGAGCGACTGGCAGCCTCCAGCTCAAACGCCAGCAAAAATGGTGGATCAGCTCTTTGTGCCACGCTGGGACGCTGCATTTGCATCTGTAATTCACTGCGCGTGTCATATTGCTGCATGTTCTCACGAATCTGACCACCACGAACATGTGATTGCACGACACGATCCAGCGCACGTGAAAGCGGATTCTGCGCCGCCACAGTGCCATCTACAGCGCAGCCAGTGCCTTGCACAATTTTACCAACGACGTCCATCTTTTAATTTCCGTCTCAATGAATATGCTAGGTATTGTACATGAGATAAATTACGAAAAGCATTATTCGTCATCAAATACAAGAAGTTTGCTTTGTCACAGGAGTTCATATTTTTCCGGCGTAGCAATGGTAAAGCACCAATCATAAACGCACCAGCAAACTATCGCGTCTCGCCACCTCAAGTGTCAGTACAACGATCCGCACGGATAGTGCTAAGATCCCAAGGTTTGCTTAGCATAGCACACTTTTACTAGGAATGTCCATAGCTTGTATTTATGTATGTTTTTGGTTACATGTGCTAACATGTGAGCATTTTTCGAGTATCCTATTGCTCTCTGTACTATCCTAATAATTCGTCGCCTCATGAAATAAGTGCAGGATGCTCACATTTTAGGACAAAAATATCTCTTCTTCCCCAAGAGTGTCAGCTACAAAATGGCAATTTGTATTGTTAGTAACACTGCAAAAGTTTTGGACGTCTTAGAACTTGTCGCAGACATCAAATCTACCCAGTTGGAGACGGGAAGATGCAATCGCAGTTGCATACATGAAACCCCCCTGTAACAGAATGGAATGCGTTGTATTCGCGACGCTGACGCACAGGCTTTTGCCCTCTAAATCAATTTCTGAACTGATCAAGTCGCGCGTCATTGCACCAAAAGGATGATTTTTATGCTGCAAGTATCGATGCAGATACAACAAGATGCTTTTTTTTGCGTCTCCGGTTCATATTTCCTGTAAAGTTTATGCCCTGATGCCTATAATGGCAGGGAGTGATGCGGGGAGTTGCTGCCGCAGTAACATAGCGGCACGTAATTAGTGAAATTTAAGGGACTCTCGCCCTGCTTCCATCCGCCGTCGCTAACACGATACACTAAAGGAGTACAACTGGCGACTTGGTCTTAGTAGCGCTCACGAGTTTGAAATTAATTTAACAACCTAGTCTATCAAGTCGATGAATATCGGCTAATCGACTGCAAAGCAAAAACCCTTTTCGGTAAATTCTGAGGGCGGACGAACTGCACTAATAAGCGCTTAGTCCGCCAAGATGGTCGTGACGTTGTTGCGCTTTTCGCTGGGGCCAACATACTGTTTCCATGCCTCCTTTTGCTTGTGAGCCATGATGTGGTGCTCCACGACCTGCATCATCATTTCTTTGTCAAAGACCAACGTTGGCGAGCCGTACGCCGCTGCTTGAAATGCGATCACAAGCTTCGAGAGTTCACGACCAGAAAAACCGTCAATACGCGCCGCCAAGTCTTTAAAGTCCGATTCTTCAATGTCCTCAACGTAAATCTCTTTAGCACGCGAATTTTTCGGTGCACGAATGTATTCGTTGAAGTATTGATTTAGCATGCGCACACGCTCATCAAAACCAGGCAGACGAAACTCGACCATTTCATCAATACGATCGTTAACGGCCCAGTCAAATTGCTCTGGCTGATTACTTGCGAATACGATCATGAACTTGTCGCTAGCCTCGCCCGTACGGTACAAAAACGCATTTAGTGCGTTTCGCATATCCTCGCTCATAACGGTGTTGCTACGTTTTTGAAGAAACGCATCAGCCTCATCAACAAAGAGAAGCAAACCGCGACGGCTGTGTGACGCCCAGTCAAAAAGTTTATGAATCTCCGTCACGCCTTCGCGACCCAGCGGAGCTACGTCACCACCCGTGAGGATGGCGTACTCGAGACCTGAGTGACGGGCCAATGCCTTTGCAAACAACGTCTTGCCTGTACCAGGTGGGCCATGCAGCAGCAAGTGGCGAAAAGGTGCACGGTTTTTCTTCGTGTTAAAGGTAGACACAGCCACATTGCGTAGACGTTCGTCCAATTTGGGCTCGAGCACGACACCCTCGAGAGCATCTGTTGCATTTTGAAGCCGCAAAGCGCGCTTAATAGACTGAATGGGATTAGCCAATACCTGCGCAACAGAGCGACGCGATGTCTCACGCACAAGAGACGGCTTACCCATCCGAGCTTCAACATATTTGCCCGCAACACTAGTAGACACCTTAGCAGTGTAGATACCAACAGCCAAGGCCGTCAACGATGCTACAGTGGTCGTCAGCTTCTCTTTGTCATCGACAAAAGTCATTATACCCGATCCAACTGTGTTCCCAGCCAGCTTAATCCCTTCCAGGACGGTCTCACGGTACTCCTTTGCATGCACACGCGTCTCCTCAAGGTGCAAATCGTGGTTGAGACGTTCCTGTTTGATACGACCCTCAGTCTCGGCCGCAACCTTGGCCAGCTCGGTCTTCTGACGCAGCTCAGCCTCATAGTCAAGCGTTTTACGACGCGAGGCCTCCTGACGGGCTAGGATCTCCTCCTGCTTTTTCAATTCTTGCTCTTTCATATATTTCTGGGCAGCCAGCTGGTCAGCGTACTGTTTGCGCTTAAGTTGATCCTGGTACTGCGCCCGTTGCTGATGCTGACGTGTTTCTTCCTCAAGCGTCTTGCGACGTTCCTCACCCTCCTTCTGCACGCGCACGATCTCGTATTGCTTGTAAAGAGCCTCGTTCTCCTTAATCTTAGCCTGATTCTCCATTTGCTTTGTGCGTTCCGTCTCCTTTGCCAGGCTAAAAGCTTCCTTGGCGTGGCGCGAGCTCTCTAACTCGCGAGCCGCCTTGGCTGCGCGCTCCAGACCTGACGGATCAAATGAGTATCCATTAGCTCCGTTTCCACTACCGTTACCGTCACTCTTGGGCTGCATTAGCGTGTTTTGCAGTTGTTCAGACACCTCAGGTGCTGGAGCGTTGTGCTGAGAGCCACCGCGACCAAATCCACTAAACATGGTAAATTGATCAAATGCGCTGACAGACAAATGGACTGGTTGAGGCAAGCTGGTACCCGGACTTAGTTGAGTTGATCATCACTCTTGCCTGCATAATAATTAAAAAAAATCTATAATATTCAACTTCATGCGCGCAATAAGCTGGCAAATTCCATGTCGGATACGCCCCATGCCATTGCCATGGCCAAGTACGCACTAGATAAAGCTAAAATCGTTAGCGAAAGGGTTGGGCAGATGAAAGCGGTGGATGAAGTTGACAAAGTGATTAAACAGATAAACAGCAAAAGGTTTGTTATATATTCATATCTAGCGAGATGACCCAGCCACGCTATTCCGTCCTGCTGGTATTTTTGGCTTGCTGGCCTCATACAGCACTAACCAGCGTGGTTTTTTGTTTGGATCGACCTTCTTCACGCGCGACTTGCGACGCTTCTGAGCCTCAACCTTGGCATTTATCCATGCCAAGTAGTCGTCTTTAACCTGTGTGCGCCATTTCATGTACTCTTCTTCGTCAAACTGGCTGGCAGCTACTTCGTCGCCGCTTGCATTGGGCAGTAAGCCCATTTTGGAGCTTAAAGTGATGCTGGAACCAAGCACAGACGCTTCGAGTGAGCGCCCACTAATTCTAAAACTGGAATACACGCTGCCTTTGGAGTCGTCTCGCGACAGAAGATGCTTACTCGACGCAAGAAACAAATTCTGGATTAAAATAATGGCATTGTTGTCCTGTTTGAGTCTTGTGATATAAAACAACTAGTCGTTTTGTACTTACTCGCGAGGAAACACCTCCAAAGCGATTCGCCTCCATAAAGATTTGTCGTTGGTGCTGCGGCATTAAACAGAAATGCCGATGTAAGTAGCAGAACAAATGCATAGCCAATATACCCACAAGTTCCAGGTCAGTTCGGTCTTGCGATAGTTTTAGCGGCTGGATCGGTTGCTGTAACAGTTTTTGTTAGGTCTATTCACATGAAAGCAAGAGCAGGAGCGCTGTATTTACCGATTTGCGACGTTTCCAGATAGGTTTGTCTTCTTCAGTCTCAGAATTACTCTCATCGCAACGAGCCGATTCCACGTGATAGTCAATAAGATCTGCATACTCATCGTCGTCAAAATGGTCGTTTGACTCTAGCAACTTCTCGGTTATCTGTGAGCACATCCCTGTTGAACAGGATAAATCGATGACATTGAGATATTGAAAATACCCACCGCTTCCAGATCAACGTAGCTGATAGCTCGTGGTAGGCAGAGAAAAGCACTGAGTGTCCGCGCCAGCTTCATTGCTGCTGTTCCAACAAGAGTTAATCGACCATCACTTGCAATGCTGCTACCAGCGTTGGAGAGTAAAGCCCCGTTTGTTCGTGATCCCAATTCAGTGAGACAGCCAAGATTTAGCTCTTTATTCACAGTGTCGTCAGCTTCTCCACTGTCATCTTCACTGTCGGATGAGATAACGCCTGCCGTATTGTTGGCAATCTTTAGCATTGCTAGTGTATGCGTTTTGCGTAATAGATTGTCAATGTGATCATCGAAAGTCAGAACAGGGGCACGTGAAGCACCGTCCACCTTTTCTGTACTAGACTTAGAATGTTTTTGCCGCTTCTCCTCATCGCTCCAAACCTCGTCGCTACTTTTTCCATCGTCACCTGAAGATATGTCGTCGTCGTCAGAGTCGAAGCGCAGGATTTTCTTTTCATCTTTTGGAGTTGGTTGATAACCTATTTAGCAAAAATGTTAAGCACAAAGATCATTATATACAGCGTTCGGGTAATGCAACAGCTTCGAGTCTTCGCACGATATGGGAAACCGTTGACTTGCGCGAGTGCCTTCGCCACGCGTTCGTGCTGGCCATCATTTAAGCCGTCAAACCCGCCATTCATAATGACTGACATCTGAATAAATAATTGATACATGACGGCAAAATTTACACAACGCTAAATTTACAGCTTCAACTTACGAGCTACTAAATTTTACAGCGAATTTAACAATGGTTTCCCCCCTTCCTTAAAATTTATTAAACGGATTATCTTAAGAATTTATTATCCCAGCCCTTACATGTACCGTGTTGGAATCCAGCCAAAGGAATTTGATCATCGCGATAACACATCTGATCTATAAAACAAAGAAAAGCAATTTATCAAATCTATAGTTTGCATCCTTAGGATCAAGATTATGAACAGTTGTTGAACTAGAAGATTTTTGCACGCTTTCTCTTAGCAAGGTGGTGTGTACCCCCAGTCTCACCAGGTAGCATTTGTAATTAATTTTGCGCCGACTCGAGTGAATAGTCTACCTGAACAAGTTATAGCTCGAATTATACCAGATGAAGCACAAGTTAAGGTTTCTGTATACATCGAGAACCAATACAAGTCACATATCGCTATCCTCCTGACGCCAAGAGCTACTGATCTCATTACCAGGACTCAGCATAAGACTTGTATATTCAAATCTGGTCTGACTCTATTTAGATTCATCGAATCCGATAACCACTATCTAAGATAGTTATTCCTACTGATACGCATAAGCAATAGTCCTTCGAATTCGTACAGCTTTGATTTGCGTCACACAATATGGTAGACTGTCATCTAGCGTAAAACGATGTTTTCGTGTAATCTGGCTCTAATTTCTCCAATTTGTGACTTGTGCCGCATCTCACGTAACAAATGTAATGTAATAAGGCGCAAAAACGAGTATGCTGCGACAGACACAGATATTTCGAGTACTGACAGTCTTTTCGGCACATAAATCAAACTCATAGTATCCGATTACCATGCGACACATCGGCTTAGGCACGCTATGCCAACGAATGACATCTCTGTCGCTCATAGATCACATTTGTGCCGCTTGAGTAAATTCAAAGTGAACGAGACGCAAGCCTTATGGTTCATTACGACTCTCCCACGCAAAAATTAGAGAGTGAAAAAAGGGAGTGCCCCGCTCAACAAAATCTAAGTCCTCCAATTTGCTTGTAGCTAGTACCACCAAGCTGAATTACTTTTGCCTGGTACCTATCAAGTACCACGCTCCTTCGAGCCACACACTTGCAAGACCTACGGCCACACACTGCGTTCCCGCGAGCAACTACTGTATTTGTTGCGCAACTCAAACACTTTGCACCCACTCTCTGACAAATCGTTCGTGGTTAGTGAGTCGAGTCGAAGACAATGACCGATAAGCTTGATAGGGCACATGAGCACAAGGTGCAGTCGAAATGAACGGAGTCTCACCGGAATCTCTTGATCACAGGTTTGTGTCTGATGAGCTGGGTATGTTATCTGGATAGACAACGTCATTTATTTTTCTTGCCTGTGGCGTTGAGCCTCCAGCTTTCGTGAGTGCTTAGTCTCACAAAAAATGTTATGCGCACTACCGACCTTGTTGGCGACTCAAAAGAGCAGAACTTTGGTGCCGGCAATGTAAGCCGTACCTTCGCTACGTACGCCTCTTAGAACTCCTGATGTATTAATGCTTTTCAAGCGTTGGGTTTAATATGTAAAGCCTCAATAATAGAGCACTCGCTTCGTAAGCGAAAAGTCGGTGGTTCGATCCCGCCTGGGGGCTCTTCTTGCCCTTTTATACTGCTTCTTCACGTGCGGGTCAGAGCGATTGAGTAAGCTTTTCGCCGCTCTTTTCATGGTTTATTTGTCATGCACTTTTCTCGTGGTGGCGTGTGGTGAGGCGCATACTGTTCGATTTGTGCGCACGGCACCTTCACACACGGTATGGCTGTCTAACGGAAGTAAGAAGTCGATTCCCAAGGTCACGACGTTGCTGCGAGATTTTGATTGGTAATTTTTCGGGATGGCTTCATCAAAATTGGTAAGGAAACGAAGTGGTAGGATCGGTACAAGTTTGCTCGGCAGAAGACTTGCCGACGACTTTCGGGGAGCGATCTATGGCCTTCGACTCCTTGGTCCCGTAGACACTACTGTTAAATTGGCCATCAAAAAGATCTACTTATAGTTTTCTGCCCTGAGAAGCGTAGTCATGTCGAGGAAGACATCAATACGGCCAAAAGCGTCAGCGAAGTTAAGACAGTATTGGCAGATGCTAATCTTTAGATACATACGGCAGCTCTTTCGATAACGAATGTTATTCTCCGAGATTTGCATCGAGTTTTGTTGCTTTAAAATTTTTAAAAGCTTTCTTTCGGGTATTAAGCGCGAAGTCACATTGCCTTACCAGCAAGTCGCTTGACCTGCACCCCTCAAGATAGATGCTATGACACTTCGTGTCCAATCGGATACTAGCCCAATCGATAAGTCCATGTGCTGTGTATGTCCCAGAACCAGCAATTCTACACTTTCCAGACCTGAAACATAGACAACTTGAGTCATTGAAACACATATTAGGCTTCCAAAATGAGATTGTTAACGACCTTCCTCAACCGCCGTTACTGCTTGCTACATGCCCTAATTAACACATGCGATTTACCTTTGCCTTTACGGACACTCAACATCTCAAGATTTTGGCTTTGTTTGTTCTATAAATTAGATAGATTTTGTTTGCTCACGGAAGCTTCTGCTGCTCGAATAGAACTTCTATTTATGATAAGATTTAGCATATACATATACTTCATGACCCCACTTGTGTTGTGTGACAGGATCACATAGCACCATGCACAGAGAAACATATATAAGTTTTCCGATGAATGACTGTTTACTATTAAAAACCTTTGTAATTAACATGTGCATCAAAGGGAGTTTTAAAAGCCGTATTAGTGTGCTTGATTTTACCGTTTATTTTCTACTAGCAACTTAATTTTAATACGCAACTCAGGCAGTGACTTCATCCTTTGCGTACACATATGATGTACTCTATTACGCAAACCAGTACAATTACCAAGAGGTGCCTATTGTTCACCACTTCTTTGGGGATCGTTAGCGAAAATTTAATTTTATGGCGCAATAGCTTGGCTTTATGTAATGACCCAGCTCATCCAGCTTCACTCACCGTTACTAGGGGAATCCACTGCGACTGGATGACAACCTACTACGGTAACTCTAGCAAGAACCACCAACCCATGACCAAGTAAGTTGCGGAATAGTGCACAATCATGTGTGAGGATCGAATCAAATCAACTCGGAATCAAAAAGTTGGACACTAGTGGACATTTGAGCGAAAGATAGCGACGACCAAAAAAGCAGAGAAAAAACCTTCAAATGAGTGAATTACTATTGATCGAGCTGACAGCCAAGAAGGTTGCTTTTTACATTAAAAGGTACCTAAACCAGTCTCTGTGTCTAAGACTGCGCCTGCACTAAAGGCTCGTGCGGCAAAAGTTGTGTCGCTCAAAGACTGCAACAGTGTTGAGGATGGCGCGCTGAAGGTAGTTCGCCCGCCAAATAACGGTGGAACTCTAAGACCTCCATATTCACCACGACGGAAACGTGCTCTTACTGTTCTATATAGCCCAGAGATCTGCAGATAGCTCCACCTTCCGGCGAAAAACTCATGAGCGCTCCGGATAGCACTTACCTGACAAATCGCCAGCTGGAAAATTGAAGAAGTCTCAGGTAATTGATGAAATCGCAAAAAAAACTTAATGCCGCGAACAGCTCTAGAAGACATTAGACTTGACGTCAGACGCACCGGCAATTTTGTTTTGCTCAAAAGAAGGAGAAGGTGCTTTATTCAAAAACGTCAACCAGAGATGACACTGTTGATGAGGTGACCGAAATTGGGGACCAGGAGGTAGTAAGCAGATTCGAAAAGGACAAATCTCAGCACATATATCGGGTAAGTCTAATAGCCAAAGTTTTCAACTCTGTGGACGGTAATTTGCGACTCGCCTACCGCCTTGTGCAGAGCAAATCGCCGTCCCGCTAGATGCCCACTCACCTCTTAACAACTTGTCCAACAAGGAAGAGGTAGGCTTTCGGAATGAGCATTGCTGAGCCGAGATGAATCATTAATCCGAGCAGTGCGCTCACCTCCTATGCGTACAGCAAGGGTCCTCCGAAGTTCAGACGAAAACTCGCTCGAATAAGCGCGATTGTTTTTATTTTTTTCTATATATGATTTAATGACAATAGCAAATAGATCTTTGCATTTTAAATTTGATGGTATTGGGCTCACATCGCAAAAGAGTCTCATATCGGACAAAGTTTTATGCGTCCGTGAGCCTGAAGTACAATTTGTATACTTGGTTGGACGGGGACGACGCACTTACAAGACAGATCGGCCTAAGCAAAAAGGTGCAAACCACTTGTCGGTCAGGTTCAAAAGAGCGATCTTATCCACCTCAAATATTTTGTGAGGGTTAAATAGACAGAATCCTGACGGGGTTACACAACACTTTGCACAGAGGAGGCGTGCAAGGAGATATACGATTCTCCAATGAAGGACTTTTTACTTTATCAGATCGAATTTTGCAATATATTGCAGCAAAAAGGCTGATTCGTCCAATGAAGTTTTAACATGTATTGTATACTCGTAGGCAATCTCTATTTTTCATTAATATTTGTCTAAGATTTCCGGTAGACTTCTTGATGTGTCGGATGCGCATCTCCATTTTGAAAAATAAAACTAAGCATATCTGCTTATCCGGCACAATACATGTATAGCCTTCACTCCAGCAAAAGAAGTTATATAATCTCGAGAGATTACCACTGACTCCTAGCGCACACGCTTCACCGTTAACTTAAAAGCCATTTACGAGACTTGTTATGTATGATTTGATAAGAACATGGTTTTCTAAGCTTAACTCACAGCTGCCAGTTTTCTGGCTTAAAACAATAAATTATCAGTACCGTGGGTGGTCTCTGCTCTTCCTCGGTTCATATTGAAGTCTTCCGGCGTGGATCTACTTCTGGAAGCAGCATAGAATCATGTTCAAAGTAAACCTCGTCCGCGCTCGTCAGATTGGTCGAAATTTCCCATCCTTCTGTGGTGCAACTATGGTATACCGGTATTATTATACATTCATGTACCACTGTTTCACTTTCAAATGACGCGGCGAGCAAAGGAGCGGCGCATGGAGCGCGTGCATACCAAATTTCAGCTGCAAGAGGAGCAGCTGTTACGAGATCGTCGTCTAAGCGCCCGGACGGATTGGATTCAGCTACTCGCAATTCTTGATGGTCCGCCTTCTGTCATCAGTAGGTGCAGTCAATACGAGGCCACAGGAGATAGCCCCAAGCATAAGCCATCGATCGTGGACGAGCTGCAGTGGAAGAGCTCGCAAGTACCCATTCCAGCTTCAAAAGGATTTCAACTCCCTATTAAACTCGATGCAAAAAAGGGAGAACTACATTACTCTTTCTCAACTAAAGACTATGACGTCGACTTTGGCGTGCAGATGATTTGCGCGGACGGGAGTCTGACTGAGCTGCTAGGTACGCGGCGCTACGAAAGCCAGAAAGAGCAGGTAAAGGGACAGCTGGATCTCAAGGGGCCAGGTATGGTGCTTCTAATGTGGGACAACTCATTTTCGTGGGTCAATACCAAGCGGCTCGCTTACCACGTGGAGCTGAAACAGGAGGCGCTACCTGTTTCTGACGCAGAGAAAACGCAACTGGCACTTAGTGAACGACTCAAACGTGAGAAGGAACTTGTAAAGACCACAGTCGATTGCGATCAATTGGAAACACAGCTGCAGACGGAAGCACAGACGATCGAACTCCTTCGTTATCAGATTGAGGAACTACAGTTACAAGTGGGGCAGCATGAAGAGGTGAGGGAAATTACTCAAAAGAAGAAAAAAATAGCCGAAGATTGTATTAAAGACCTTTGCTGGGAACTGCAAGGTACGAAAAGGCAATATGAAAGGGTTTTTTATAGCTAACGCGTCTTCGGCTTTGATTGGTAGCACTAAATTGGAGATGTCTAGACCAAGCAACGCTCTACCGGATCTTTGATTTTTTAACAGAAGAAGATTTGAGCGCGTGGTGCGTTCATTAATCAAGATTTGGGTGTCTAGACGTTATTTTTTGGTAAAGCTTACACATTTGTCTGTTTGATGTGTAGGATGCTTACAAGCAAAAAGTGGTACAATCGCGGACGGGCATATCAGGCCAAGCATTTAGAAAATAGAAAAAGCTTAAATGCTTTTTGAAAAAAGTGACTTGATCTACTACTTTTGCCGGTAAGTTGCGCTGCGGTCAGCATTAATCGTCCTCGGTCGTCAGCTGCTCGATGGTTCTTAACATTTGTCTTATTACAAGTGCAAATATATATACTTATCAGTCTGTGTTGAAATGTTAGCATGACAACACTATGATCGTACTTTGCGGCGTCCAAATCACTTGAAGCCTTCATTGACAGCAACCCCATGCTCGGTGTTTTCGGTTGTCGCGGTTCTACCGTCAGTTTAAGTACTTTAGTGATGTCCTCGAGTACACTTCCAGCTCGACAAGTACCAATATTTTGGCTAATATCAAATTGCTGTCATCACGAGTGAAAAAATAATGGTGAGCATTTAAAAAGCAATAATTTTCAATCTCACCTTTAGGGAAATCTTGAAGTCGTTGTCGATTGCATTTGCACAATTCTCTAAAGTCCGAAGGCGTTGATGCATTTGCTTCATGTTCTTGCGTAAGTCAATTAGTGTGTTAATTCCACTTACTCCCCGTCGGTCGTCAATATGTCTGTTGCTCAAGTCTTCGATGACAGAAATTTTTTCCTGGTATTTAGTGCGATATCTTGTCTTTAATGCTACATTTCTTTGCTCAACAACATCATTGAGATCGATACTAGAATCTGGTGCTTTTTGACTAGTGGATTGGGTTTCATCATCTCCATTTGTTAAATCTTTTCTTTTAGACACGAAAATGGTCGACTCAGAGTGTCGTACATTGGTGAGCACTGCATCGTTCACTTCAACGTCCTTGGTGGTCACAGCGGCTTTGTCGAAGCGAGCTACTTGTAGAAATTTTATCTTCTTTTTAAAATGAGACTTGACACTATCAGTGTCCTCGTCATATAGATCAACCCACAAAGGAAATTTGTCTGCAATGCTCAGTGGTTGCGGCCATTCATTTTTTTTCTCACTGCGATTTGGCCCACACTTGCTTAATTGGCACTGAGTTCCAATGTCGTTTCGTAGAAGCCTTACATTGTCCGTAACATCAAAATGCGCACCTTCACAATCTTGTCTAATCAGCGATTTTTTTTCCGGTTTACTGTCATTTTGTTGCTTGTCTACCAACTCACATATCTCGCCCTCTGCATAATTCGACGAATATCCGCTATCCAGTAGGCAAGTAGTTTGCGTGCTTGTGTTCTTTAACTTTAGTACATCTATCGGGTTTATGCCAGCTTTTAAAGCTTCAGGATTCGGAGCGCAAGCTATTGAAAGTCGTTGGCTCTCTTGAAAGAGAAACTCCTTCCTTTTCACATAAACACATCGTTGTGCTGCATTCTTGCCCAGTAATTTGAGTCTCGCATTATCAGTCTCATAATCTAGACGCAAAGGGTGTATTCTTTCTTTTGCCAAGTATCGTTGCGTTGAACGTTGATACTTAGGAGATTGATTTTGGATATTTGCACGCTTCCGAGCATGGAGAGTTTGGGTAGAACTTTGAATATATGATCCAGCCATTTTTAAAGCACCAGTACTGTCAGTAGTAGCACAGCTATCAGCAATAGACGCCTCGATTTCCTTAGCAGTAACTGAGTCTCTTGATTTATACATTCTGTGGTCATCATTTTCTTGCCGAAGTCGAAACAGCCTGAGCACGTTTCGAGCGGAGTCAGGTCGTTCAGAATGTCTAAAATCTGTTTTCTTAGCCTCATGCATAGCCGAAAGACCTCTTTGTCGACCCAAAGTGCAAGTTTGAAGAGAATTTCGTGCTACCTTTTTCGTGCCTCCATAAATTGAAGCATTTACTTTTAAATCATATAGTTTTTTACGAGGGCCTTTCCATCGTGGCGTTTTGTTGTCTCGGGCTTTTTTCTTTTCTTGAACATTCTTGATTGCATCCTTCGAGCTAGATATTTTAAATTGCTGTGCAGCTCTTTCTACACGAGCGCTGTCCGTTGTATATTGTGTTTGTGATGAAAGTTGTATTTGCGCTTCGATCTCAATCATAGGTCTTAAAATTAGGTCAGGCTTTCTTTCTTCCGCAAGCACCATTTCGGCATTGTCATGTGAGTGCGAAATAGATCCAGTGCAACTGTGCTAACTACATTTAAGAAGCTGTCCTGATTGATAAAGATTCGTTCGAAGGGACACTTTGCCAAAACCGTTATTACCTGCAGAAACTTATGGTACCGCAGCAATGCATCAGCACGTCAACATCGTTGCGTGGTAGCTCTCCAGATTAAAGGTTGCTTCGAATTGGTAATTTGATGCACTTTTGTCATTGCAGTTAGCTCTCTTTTGGCATTAACGCATACTGAAGAATTTGCTAAAGGTTGTTTGTCCTTTTGCGGAGTCGCGTTGGAATCTTTTACACTGTAAATTTCCGTACAATGACTGCAGCGGTTTTAATAGGATTCAGTAAAGCAGTTTTTTTCAACAGTTTTAACTATATGCTATTGAATTCTTCAGTGTCACCATACACCTGGAAGTGCACAAGGGAGGGTCCGAGCATCTAGAGCTTCCATATCTTTTCTACTTTTCAAGTCGGTACAGTTTGACCCTCAAACACAAGCCACAAAGCCCATGCAACGAGCATCAAAGATCGAGAAATTTTAAGTGAATGTCGTGAAAAAGTCGCATCGGAATCGTTGGGAAGCTGGTATTTAGCAAGTGTGGATGAATGCATGTTTGTACCTTCGCATTGCAATTGTGAAACCTTTTTATTTTCTGAAAAAGGGCTCCAATTGAGTAATATAAATAGAGCGAAAGCTTGCTGTAAAAGGCTGCCAAAGTCTTCGTCTATCGCCTCTAGATGCCAAACGGATTGTACATCACGCGAGCTCGTGGCTGTTTTTCAAGCGGTTAATTTTTTTAAGCTCGGCTTTAATAGAAGCACCACAATTTATCGCTCTTGCATTTACTACGTCAGCACTCAATGCCTAAAGATAATCATTAAAGCTTCCATCAAAAGCGGTTTAAACATACTCAATTGGGCACTCTGTTCCTCGATTCGAACACTTTAATTGACAGCAAGCCCCTGATCGACGGAATATCTTCAAAGCTTCGCCAATATCCAAATCTGACAATAAAGGTTGTCAGAGGCATGAAATTGTCTCAATTTTAATTAACTTTGTAGAAAGTGCTGTTGCCTTGCAGACACATTGTGTGCAAAATAAGGCATTAAGACTTCTACTTGCCATGCAAATTCTACAAATAATTGAATTTTCTGGCAGACTCCACAGCTTGATCTATGGCAGCATAATATCTAAAAGCTACAATATGCGATCGCATCCAAGGTCTTAAATAGTAGCACAGTCGTTCAAATGTGATTGAATTGTTTTCTCTTGGTATCATATCAACGCAATGAAAGCATTTTGGAGCTAATTTGACGATTTTCGTGCGCTTCCATTGATATACGAGCAGTTCCATGAACATTTGCCAATGCCGTCAATTGGGTCGTTGAGCCGCGCTTATTGACATATAAATCCAGCACCTCGTGGTGAATACTTCACGGCAGCTTCGAAAAATAATACTTTAAAGAGTCGATTTCTGCTAATAGTTTATTGATATATTAAAACGATGTCAACTTAAAATTCAAGCAGACCGACTAGCATCTCCAGGGAGCAAAAAGAATTATAAGCTCTGTAAAGCTCTCAGGACGAGGCGAGTGCCAACTTAGGCAAAGAGAAAAGTTCTATCGGCCTGTACAATTACAAAGTCATTTTTGTCCACTATAATAAATGCTCGTCGATTATATTGATATTGCAAATGAATTGAACGAATTATTGGCGACGCATTATCAGCAACACTACTAAGCTTGGTAGCTGCACATTGAACTGCAATTTCTACAATAATCTCTTCTTTCCATTTCAGCCACACGAGCTGTTCTTCGCGTGGTAATATCAAAAGCCTGAGCCACACAGCAATCGCAAACCTTACCTGCAACGCGGTCGAAGGTGCTATTTCGAGCAGTGTCCTAAGGCTCAGGCGTGTTGACATTGTGTCTGATATAGCGATTTTACGCACTTAACTGGCAATACTTATAGTGTACATTAAAGTAGTGCTCTCATTTCATTCGCAAGAAGCATGGCAAAAGCAGCATCTTGGAAAATCCAAAAAATGATTTGTTAAGGCAAACAAGTTTACTGAATAATTAGACAGCTCCTCGACACCTTGGAGGAGATATGGCGAGCTCCTCTTTCTCAACATAACATCCTTCCAATTAATTCTCACAAATATAGTCAAGTTCTCGACGAAGCAAGAGATAAGCGGGAAGGTTTTTACCACCCTACACGAGAAAATACTGCGGTCTTCAACATCAAGATTTCATTTTTTAACGACAAAGAATCCATCCATATTAGTCGTGAGCTCTTCAATTCAAAGTACTTTCCATCGCGGCTGAGCGAATGAATCTACAGCAGCTACCTGCATCTACTACCAAGATATCGTCCACTTTTCGCTACTCGCAATCTCGCTGTGAATCCGGCCACTCCAATCGTATTTGTACAAACTGCCAGTTGTCGCTCCCGCCACCGCCACTTGATGTCCGAATGCTTTGACAATTACGTCGGCAATTGGCTCAACAATCGTCGTTCCGCTACCTCTTCAGCTTGCAAATCCACAACATAAAGTCGTCCTTCATCTGTATTGCTGCTACCTTCCCATGCGATTGCATAAAACCAATACATTTCTCTCGCTATATGTGACGTTTAATGGAAGACGCACGACGTGTCGAATGTCTAATGACCCGCCACAAAACCCTTCGTATCCACCAACCACAGCAATTTTTTCCCATGCGTCAATGCTAAAACATTATGTGCAGTCTAAAGAACACAATGACCATTAATTGCTTTCTCCTGATTTTCATATTTCAATGCAATTTCTGTTGGCGTGTCACAATGCTGCACCCTTCGACCCATTTGTCATTAGTGTCTTTTCGCGTTCAATGTACCATTTTCTACCAACTAAATTATGTACTTGTACCCCATCGGCATTTTCAAGTCGAACCCATAACTTATGGGGGGACCTGACAGCTCTGAGGAAGACGAGCCCATGGCGGCTCCGCAAAATGTCCCGACGCCTCCTGTACAGCAGATTTATACGATCGTCTTTCCTATCTTTCAATTGTAATAATGCTCATCAACCCACTCTGTAGAAAGCGTGGATGGACGAAGACGCCGACGAAGAGGAGGAGGATGCGGACCTAAGCCAATTACAGCGTCAACGCACGCCCAAGTTCAAGCGCTGTCTGACAGCTGTTGAAAGTGATCGATGGAATGCCGACGCGTGGATTGCACTCATGAATGAAGTGCAACTTTTACCCATTGCTGAGGCCCGCGAGCACTATGAAGCATTTTTTATGCAGTTCCCTACCTCTGGAAAATGGTGGAAATTGTATGCTGAACATGAGCTACGTGAGAAACAGTATGAGCGTGTACAGGAGATTATCAAGAAATCTCTCATGCAGCTCCGTTGTCCAAACATGGATCTATGGCGTTTTTATCTCGACTTTACTAAAGTCGTTAAGCTGGACGTGGCTGTGGATTCGAAAGACGCAACAGCAATTGCTACGGCCCGGCAGCTTATGGTCGACGCGTTTGAGCTAGCGATTGAGCGAGTGGGAGGCTCAATTGATGCGGCGTCAATTTGGCAGATGTATCTGAACTTTGTACAGGAAGAACAAGACCCACAAGCCTTTTTAAACGTAAGAAAGCTCTATCATCGTATAATTATGGTCCCCCTTAATGGCATGGAAACGATTTGGAGGGATTATGAAAAATTTGAAAGGGCAATTCCAAACAATGAAGCATTAGCACAAAACTTTTTTAAGGTTTTTCGACCAAAGTTTGATGCAGCAAGAGCAGTGCTGAGAGACCGCAAAAAATTGTACGACCAGGTCAATTTAAACGTGCTGGCGGTGCCTTCGATAAATTCAAGAGCTGATGCAGCGGACATGGCCAAGTGGCAGAACATTTTAGCGTTAGAAATGAGCAACCCCGAACGATTGGATGCTTTGCGTCTCAAGTCACGTATGCGCTACACACTCGAGCTGTTTGTAAGCGTCAAGCGACATTACCCCGAAGCGTGGTACCAATATGCTTGGTACGAGAACCAAGCAAACGATTCCGATGCTGCAACAAGCGTGTTTGAACGCGCGATTGAAGCTATTCCCGACTCGAGCTATACACACTTTGCATATGCCGACCATCACGAACTTCGCGGAGACATTGCAGCTGCGAAGGCCATTTATGAAAAATTAATTGAGGATCGAGTATCAGCGCTTGCTTACGTCACGTACCAGCGCTTTGCTCGCCGTGCGTATGGCGCAAAAGGGCTTGCTGAGGCTCGTGCAGTCTTCAAGAGAGCACGCAAAGACGAGCGGGAGGGAGCTTGCACATACCACGTCTTCGCTGCTTCAGGTAAACAAGCTTCTTTTTTTTGTAAACTCTTGCGAAATAGTGAGATGTGTACGCGGGGCATTTTTTTCTTTTAGCGCTACTGGAATTTTACAGCGACAACTCGGAAGCTGGAAAGGATATTGCCCTGAAAATATTCGAGCTGGGTTTGAAGAAGTGTATTCAGGAACCTGCTTACGTTCTGTGCTATCTCGACTTTCTCGGTCACTTTAATGATGACAAGAGTACGAGATTTTAAAAATGTTTTAATTGTCGAAAGAAGTCGTGACACTTGTATGCGTTGTATAGATATGCGTTCTTTGTTTGAAAAGGTGTTGTCGGTCATGCCTTCGGAGGTATCGCGTCCGATATGGGATCGATACGTCGAGTTTGAACACACAATGGTAGCCAGCGGAGGGGATCTTGCCACTGTGGCTAAAGTGGAAGCACGGCGGGCAATGACCTTTCCAGATGAACCTTTTGTTGAAGTAAAAGGATTACTTAGTATTCTCCACCGATATTCGTTTCTAGACTTGCGGCCACCAACGGGTCGTGATCAAAGTTTTCTCGACATGTACCTCTCTTCATCCCGCAGCGAGTCGGCAGTCTGCTACAATGACATTGGAGACGATGGAGAAGGAATAAGTGGCGCAGGTCTTGGAGGCGGCTTCGGTCTAAACTCGGAAAGGTGCGATGTTTACGTTGTCTGCCACCGTGTCTTAAAAATATTAACGTCTTGATACTTGTGGGTGAGAAGCAGGCAAATCCCTGGTCCCCCGTTACCTGATTTCTTAAAAGAGTTTGCGGCGATGTTACCATTAAACTTGCCTTGGAATGGACCGATCGCCGATGTGGAGCACATCTATCGCGCCATGCTGCTTGTCGATTTTCCACCCCGTTCGCACATCGAGCAGATGGCCGAACAGCAACAACAGCATATGCAGCAGCAGCTAACACTTCAGCAACAGCTTCAGCAACAAGCCGCTGAGGCCGAGAAGAATGGCAACCTTGCCGACGATGACAGCGCACCGGGAGTGGTCAGCAAGCGACCGGCTCACGATATCTTTCGTTCGCGTCAGAAGCAAAAGCTGTCAAAGCTCGGATAATTTAGTTAAGACAAAAAGTAGTGCTCTACTCCGTTGTGAGCGGCTCAGCTATGCTACGCTTTTTTTGTTTTTTGAAATTGACAACAATCGTTGGGAATCCCAGGTCCTCATTATTGTGAAGTTTCCCACCAGATTCTTTTCCACTTAGAGTCGACTCAGCCTCGCTTTCTTTGTGATTAGACGACGCGTGAGATTTGACAAGAAATCCATTATTCTCTTCTTCAGACAGCGATTCCTCGTCAAGTTCGTCAATCTCTTCATCGTCTTCAAAATCGGTTCCAACGTCATCATTCGCAATCGACCAAGCCATTCGCCAATCTTTCAAAACTGCCGTTGTGAGCTCTTTTGCCTGTAGTGATTTGCATGCAGAGACAAGGTTGTCATCGCTAAGCATCACACCTCGATGCTCGAATTCACTTCTAATACTTTCAGCACTTTCCCAATTGGCTTTTGCCACATCTAGCGCAATATTGTTTACCGTACTACTCAAGATCATGACAAGTCCAGCAAAAACATTAGCAGTGACATCAAATGCCTATTTCTACTACCTCATGCTTACCTTTGATCGTGCAACAAGTCCTGAAGCTCTTGGATGCCGTTGGAAAAGAATGGAAGCAAATTTGCCTCTGTTTTCGTGATCCACCGGCGCGTATTGTACTTCTTTCCATATGTTTTCGCTAACAAGTCGCTGGTCCATCCTCCTTTTCGTCGACCATTCCCATTGTACTGCATTTTTAGCACAACACGTTCTTGAAAAGCAGATCTCACTTCTTCCATTGTTGCAGTCATCGCATCTGCAGCACCAAATAAAACGCTTAAATGCTTTAACGCGCCGGAATTATCCGACACACTTTGTTCCACCCGCCAGGCAATACACTTCATTATGATCGTTTTAATGGTCCGCGTTACAAAAGTTGCTCCTCGTAGCACAATCAAATTTGTCTTCATCAGTAAGTTATACCCCAAAGTGTCAGCTTGCGCAAACACGCGTAAAGCACTTTCAACAACGTGTATTGCCCGGCAGTATTCTGAAAATGGATTAAAGTCAGCAAGGCCTTGCGTACTTGGCTTTTTCGGCGCTGCTCGATACAATGAAGCAATGGCACAAAGCAAAACTGCCTCAATGAAATATGGCAATGACTCGTTCGTCAAGTTTTTCAGCACAAGGTGCTCTCCATCTATAACAGCAACGAGCTCATCCTGACGGCACTTTGTATTCAAATCATCTTTAGACTCCTCAGCACTATCTTCGAGACTTGCTGCACGCATGTTGTAACTTCTTTGATCCTTTTTCGGGACTGAGGCATCAACAAGAACGCGCATTTCGTTGAGATACTGGGCCAGTATGAAAGACCCAGTCGATGCAGAGGTCGAGTATGCCCACGACCCCACCACTAGGTACGCGATATGGCGCCATTTCAAAGAAGGGCATCGGTATTTCGCTAGGGCACACGTGAGGCCCTTGCTTGGTAGCAAGACTGCATTTGGCAGACTTCGTAAAGGAAGCCCGCGAAAGAATTTTCCTGTACCACTTCTAAATTGGTCTTGGCTAGGAAGTAACGGAAATGTTTGGTACAGCAAAGCTAGACAAAGCTGACTGATTAAAGAACTTTTCCTTGTGTTTAGCACAAGAGATACTAAAGCATCCATAACGAGGCATGCAAGTGTTGGATCCTAACAAACATAAAACGAGTTGACGCATATCAGCCCAGCGTATCATATAAAGTAAACAGCTCCTCACATAAAATCTTACCGCCAGCTCAAGACACTGCCGTGCCAAGAATCGGAAAAATATTTCGTTCAGTATGTAGGGGTTTTCGTAACAAGAAAGATCGTCGTCAGGACATGATCCAGTGGCAAGAAGCTCCATCATTTTGTGAGTCCAACTCGAGTCTCCTGCTGCGGTGACCATACGACACTTTTCCAATAGCACAATAAAAGAATCGTAAATACATGCCAAGCTGTACACCATCATGTTTCTAGTCGCAGCATCTCTAGCTGCAGCCTCTGTCGAGTCGCCTTCAAAATCTCCATCTGCAATGCTCACTTCTTGATCAAAAGCAAATTCGTCACTGCTTATTGCACGACTCAACTCCGTTGCACGATGGCATAACCACAACACAGTTTGGCGTCCTTCGCTCCTAGAGACAAGCAGTTGCTCATTATATTCTGTACTCGACAAGGCATCACACTCATAAACACTCGAGCGCGTGACGTCATTAGATTGTAAGTGCCGACAAAATACGTGCAGTAAGTTCAGCTCAGAAGCTAACGACAGTGGCGGGTCAAGAATCTGTTTCCATTGTCCTTCAAAAATTAAGCAGATCACATGAAAAGTTAGCCCGAACAACGAAGCTCTTGGAAGTTCTCCTTGTACTCGACACAATTGTCCGTCCAGCATTTGCTCTACGATGGAAACCTCTAGCAACAGCCATTCCAGCTCAAATTTACGCGTGTCAGCTTGCCGTAAACTAGACATGTCGTCGACACGATCCAAGCAATTCTGAATGTTGCGCCTATGAGCACTTATTATCTGCTCCAGTTGATCACGTTGCTTTAAGCATATACGCAAACGAGTAACTATCCGTGAGTATTGAACCACGCACTCGTCTTTCGGCTTAAAGCTGGTAATCATTGAGCTGTACTGTTCGGCAACAAAATTTGTCGCTGCCACTGAAATGTCTAGAGCACAGATCAGATTCCAAATGACGTTGTTAAGCGCCAAAGGCTCGACGGACTCTAAGGTTTGACTCTTCAGCGCAAGTAAATAACATGTAGGCAATACAAACGCAGCTTCTCCAATTTCAGTCTGTTCAGCTGAAGGTGCGAAGTCTAAATAGCAATAGAATAATTCTCGAAGAAGGCAAATCTTCATCAAATATTCCTGTTCCGTCAGTCTCTTCATTGCTTCACGTTCGTGGGTACTCATGGCTCCAAATACGGGCGAGGGGACACCGAATCGCATTTTCACCACAAAATCAGTGGCATCCAACACCAAGGATTTCACTGCGTTTTGATCGACAAAGTTGACGGCGTCATCTTCAAATGCTATGACGTAGTCACTGTCGTCTTGTGCTCGCTGAAGGATCTGGCCGCGCGGTGTCCAAATCAAGCCTTTTTTTCGAAAGACCTGGGAGATAGCCGAGGTCAGCAATGCCCGTTCTTGATCCAAGGAAGATGCTTGCCGAGTCCTCTTCATTTCATCTCGTACAAATCGCAACACATGTAGCAGCGTCTCGTCTCGATTCGCAGATGTTAAGAGTCGCAGCATCCAATTCGCCAACGACTTTCGGTCTCGCGCCTCAATCACGACTTGATTTTTCAGCAAGTGTCCCGTTAAAAAGACAGCCATGAGCTGCTTGATTTCAACCGCATAGGCACGAGACCACACACTCTGCAGTCGACTCGCTTGTTGGTCATGAGACAACCCTGGACTTCGAGATACGAGTTGTTTCTGTATGGTAATCATGAGTAAGGAATAAATACCGCGTTCATTTTTCGTCAGCAGTGCCATGGTCGAGCAAAGAAGATCCAGGATATGAGACGGATATCTCCCACTAATCTCTACCTCAAATGCGGTGGAAGCAATTCCATGCAAATGATCGAGAAACAAGTGAGAAGATGATGCCAGAGCACACGCGTTCCTTTGAGCAAGCTTCAAGAATCCCAACGCAATCACTTCGGCAACATTCCAGCACAATCCACTGTGCGTCCGCTGTACAGATTTCACATTACCAAACAGCAACAGTTTCATCGGTTGGCTGACAATCGTCAACAAGAGAATTAAAGCCTGTTGGGCTACAATAAGCATCATGATATATATACAGCGCACAAAGCGTCTTGCTTACCTCTTCCTGCACCGTGCTCCTTGTCTCAATGAGAGCAATGAGAGAATCAACAGAAATGGCGATTAAACTCAAAGCCAAAGTCGAATGAGTTGACGCACGAAAACATGCTGCAAGAAGACAGCTGCAAAAGCGAACAAAAGACGGGAGCACAGATGCCCATTCGGGCTTTACCAGCATTGCAGTGGCTTGACGCATCGTTCGACCGTTTAAGCGACCGCTTTGTGCGACTGATGTCGTTGTCTTCACAGCCAGCTACAAGATCATCACACAGTGTGAATCAAGACTCGGTTCAAACTGAACATTGAGCTTCATGTCGAATGTACCTCGTTTTCTGCAGACTTGCCCATGACAAATGTCAGAAAAATGACATCAAATGTTGTCAAAGGATCAACATGTCGAATTTGACGAAGCAGAACAGTGAGTGCCACTGATCCAGCAGTCGCATAGCGTCCAATCACTTCCACTGTAAGCGAAAGTGTCCCAGAGTCAATGCGATTGCACTCGGTTCGAAGTCGTGCAAGTGCCTTGGGAGCCGACACCTTGGTAATCATCGACAACAGACTTTGCACTACCGCTGGAATATCTTCTTCCACCGCCGCATCCAAGAGCGATTCAGTCGCGTCCACCACCGTGTTCTTCTCGCTATTGTCTAGTGGCATCTCCGCCAGCGACCCAAGCACAGGCACCAGGAGCGATCGGTCCGTCGCGAGCAGCTCTAAATACGCTTGTACCACAAGCTGCACGCAGTCTTTTGACTGGTACGTCAGCTAAACACCATCAACTCAAATCTACACTGAGTCCAAAATTCATGACCTGCGTGCTATTGACTACGACCGAACCTTAGGCAAGTGATGAATCAACAACACACGATGATCACAGAACAACAGCAGTGACAAAATCTCTTCCGTTAACTCGCGCGTGGGCGCCACGTAATTGCCCACTAATCGCAGCAGTGCGTTTACGTCGTCAACCGTGTCGTCGGTACTGCCGCTGCGCAGTCGCTCTAGTACCAAGTGTGCCGTCTCAACGCGCTGCGAGATACTTCCAGTACGTAGCAGTCGCTGACACATGTCCAGCGCTTGCGCCGCTTCTCCTTCAACCACCAAGTCGTGGTGTTTCTCCACTGACGTTGCCATTTCAAAGCTGATGTAGTCAAAAAATATAAATCTACTCGACCAATTTGTCTATAATTTTAAAATATATTCTGGTCTAATCAAGTCTACATATAAATATTCCCATTGCCTCCCAAGTATTTTCGACAGTAGGTGACGATGACCACACGAGCAAAAGCACATGTCGTTCTTACTTAAGCTCTCCGAGCACCATTATGGTTATACATTGTCGTGCACCTATTTTTTTAAGAACTGCTCTATCGTCGATGCTGCTTTCCTCCACGCTTAATCTTTCCATAATACAAGCAGCATATAGTCAGCTCCTTATTAACATCCTAATGAATATGGTAAAAAGTATGCACGAAAGTTCGCCATAGGCTTGCTGCTCACCTATTGTAGTATTATAAGTTTGCTCCCCTTAGATTCCGAAAAATGAAGCCATTCACTTAAAGCGTGTACTTTAGCAGAGATCGCACGGTATGTATAGTTTATTTTAGTTTGCTATGGCAAAAAAAGCTAATTTGGCGATCTACAAGCTGAATAACTATTAATGATTCGAGCTATCGAATTTTGGGAGATCGAATAAATTGCCGTTAGAAAACCGTGAACGCGCTCAAAATACGTACACATAGGTACGCCTAGCACCGATAATGAAAAAAAAAGGATCGATAGTTGGGATCCTGCTATCATTGACAAAAGCGTGCACTTGACGGTGGCAAGGCTTTTCACTAAAAAATATAAAGGCCAAAATGTCCACGGAACCATATTCACCTAACCCCTCTTCAAAACCTAGTGGTAAATGTCTGCATTCGAGAGCATCTGGTTATTTTTGCGCGTCACATGGCTTACTTTGAGCGGTTGCGTCTGTCACTTCGCAATTGCCAGGCTCAACTGCCACTTGGCCATCCAACAGCCATGACGCACGAGACAGAGTGTGTGAACGCTCCAATCGTCGAAGTGTCGAGCCACAGCAATCATTGCGACCGCAAGGCTGAACGACGTGGGTTGCTAATCAATAAAGACGGCGATTACGACGATGGACGGGAGGTGGCAGCTGATACAGTGTTGAGTCTAGTTGACGATTGTGATAGGGACGTGATCTCTTTGCCATCGCCCGTAGCCGCAGCAACTGATGCCTCTGAGACGTTTGACGTGACAGAGGCAATGGGAAACTTGGCGCTGACGCAATTGACAGAAAAGAAGATGGTCGATAAAGCGGACGGATTGCTAATGTTGCCAATATTTCCATCCAGTGGACGGATACCACGAACGCCTCCATCGACACCTGAACCGATTTCAATGCACTCACCTGAGAAGGAGCAGTCAAAAGTCGTACCGATGTCATTAGATGGCCATCGACCATCGTCGACAAGTATCGTGGTTCCTAAAGATTTTCATAGTCCTGACGAAGGTCATGCGACAGTGCCTATTGATGCATCAAAAGAGATGAATTTGGCAGACATGATAGATGAAAATGAACGTGTCTTAGACCACGAGACGTCGTTAAGCAACGCGCTAGCTGGCATTAGTCTTACGAATGGAAGTGAGGTCGATAGCAAAATTGTAGAGACCCGTTCGCCGAATAGAAACATATCGGATCATGTTGTTGCAGACTTGGCTAGTGAACGATTGCGATTGCTTTTTGATGCTGATAATGCGGACGATTTAAAAGCCAATCATAGTGTCCAGTCACTATCAGCGACATTAACAGAGCAAATCCTACCAATTGATTGCACGGTACAAGTACCAAGCACCACCGCTGTGGTATTTGAGCCTACTCCAATCGAGGACAATACTCCAATGGAGCAAAATTATGACTTCACGTCAAAGACCTATCAATTAGATCAGCCAGGACTTGGAAATTTGTCGAAAACTGGAGAAGCGACCATAGCATCTAAAGACGATAGGACATCTCAAAAGTTGTCGCAATTATCTCGCCGCAACAAAAGAAACGGGGACTCCGTGGAGCCAAAGCTGCACATTAGTTCGAGCACGACATCGGACTTATCAACACGCTCCATTCCAAACAAGGCTGCTTCGCCTATTCCAAAAGGTCACGTGACAACAAAAGGCATGGCATTTGAACCAAAGCCACGCCCAGTCAAACGAAAGGGTGACGCGGCTGACGTTACCCCTCCAGCTGACCTCGCTTTGGTAGTCACGAGTGAGAGTCGAAGCAAGCAATTGACAACGCGGCCAAAATCTGTTTTACAACCGAAAGCTGATTTTGAGCCAAAGTCGAACATGGCAGTGGCAGCTCATCCAGTGTCCAAGCTTAAAAATGATTTTATGAAGCAACCTACAAATAATATAGTAGCGGGAGCCACTGCAGCTGAGGCCCGCAAAGCCTTAATGAAGAGCGCTGCTGGTAAGAAGAATCTATCCCGCCGATCGACGAGGATTACAAGATCAGCCGAGCGTGCACCTGCCCCTCCTTCGTGTGGTCTGGATAAGGCTATCCTTGCACCTCCAGCTCCAGTGGCAACCGATAACCCAAATGACGGCCAGCGAAATGTCAAGCGGCGATTGAATGCCACTGATGCTCAAACCGCAAGCAATCGTTTGTATGCTAATGCCATGGAGACAAAGGCACGAAAGGAAGCTAAGCGTGAAGAGCTGCAGGAGACATACACTTTTGCACCGAAAGTCAACAATTACAAGCGACGTATGAATACCGAGGAGTCTGATGATATAAAGGATGACCATTTCAATCGTCTGCATTCTCAAGCCAAAAAAATAACTGAGAAAAAACGCGAGCTTCAGCAGCAACACGAACGAGACGGATGCACTTTTGCTCCTTCTATATCAAGACGAGCCAAACATTCGGATCAGCCAGGCAAAAGTTCGCGATACGAAAATCTTTATAAGGACGCTCAAGAAATAATGCGAAAACGGGAGGTGAAGCTTTTGGAGCAGGCTAAAAGCACTGAGGAATTGTGTCCTTTTAAACCTAAGATAACGTCATCCCGGGCGCTTACAAAGACAAGACCTCTATATGACTCTGAACGCGAAAAGCTAAAGCGCCTGACTCGTGAACAGCAAAAACTTGACTTTGAAATGAGCAAGTGCACGTTTAAGCCACAAGTGTCCGTAAAGCGCTTTAAATGCAAGGCAGAAAGCCCAATTGGTGCTACAAGCGATGCCTCCGTAGTTGCAAATCCCTTTAATCGTCTTTACAAAGGAAGCGTTGATCGGACGGAGCGATTAAAAAAACTTCGCCAGGAACATGACGAAAAAGAAAAGGCACAAGCACCTTTTCGGCCTAGGTTATCGGCTCGGTCGCGAATGCTCAAGACAAAAGCAACTGCGAAAGAGCCCTTTCATAATCGACTTTACAACAAAGACTATCTGAAACAGGTGGATGCAGAGCGAGAACAGCGGCGTCTCGAAGAAGAGCAGAAGTATACCTTTAAGGTGAAAATAAGTGTTGTGGCTGCATTTGCTAATGTTGCTAATGTCCTTTTGCTTGGTTTGATACAGCCTGAAATTATCGGGTCTTCTCAAGAGATCAAGTCCAAATTGAATGAACGAGCTAGTCCTGTGAAGAGCATTTTTGAGGTTCGAGCATCACTACTTCGAAAATCATATTTATTGCGTTGCTAATCCCTACTTTTGATCTGTATGCAGCGTCTGTATGATGAAAAAAATAAGGTGAAGGAGAAAGCTGAATTGGCCGAGGAGTTGAGACTACAGAAAGAGTTGGCTGAGTGCACATTTCGACCTCAAATCGAAGTGGATGCTGTTCTGAGTCATAGTGAGCCAGCTGGTTCCGTTTGGGAAAGACTTTTGAGCTACGACAAAGCACAAGTGATTGAAGAGCGTGAAAAGCTGAAGGAGCAGCTAGAGATGCAGGAGTGCACATTTAAGCCTGAGGTCAAATCGTCTGAGTCGCTCGGAAGTCCGTCGTACGACCGGATTACTGGCAGCAGCACTTCGGTGTTGGAGCCAGCACGACCGAGTTATATCACGACTCGTTCTGATAGCTCTTCGGGACAACAACACACCACCGACGTAATTTCTTAGATTTTGAAGATTGCATTTGACACGGCGGCACGAACAGAAAAAAAGAATTGATTGAATGAACTACTAAGTTTATTGGCACATTACTCGGTCACAAAAAAAGGGTAGTTTTGCAGAGTTTTTCTTGAATTGGTTATAAGTTATTTCTGCTGTGGCCTTGTGGCTTCTTTATGATAAGTAGCAATCTTTAGCACGACCAGATGTCTACATTCAAGAATTTTTATGGAAAGGACTCTGGCTATGAAGCCGCAGCTTCATTGAGTCGACGCTATCATTTCTGTGAACAAGGATGGCTTTTTCAGCAATGAGATCCATTTTCACACTCGGATTGACTGATACGAGTCTTATCGAAAGGTTACCAAGCTTGCTTAAAAAGTTGCTTTTTTCAAAAGAAACACTCCAATTACGGCCGGCCGCTTCAGCCTTGTTAGCCAATATGTCGACATACGCTTCCGTTTTTTGGCCACCCGTACTCGCTTTGATAGCAAGATCGAGCGCGAGGTCAGCATTTGGATGTGTTTCTGCGGGTGTATCAAACTTCACAGCTGGATCACGGTCTCGATCACCGAATTTCTCCTTAAGATTAATCGAAATCGCCTTAGGAAGGCTAAAGGTGTACGCAGACCCGTGCCTTTCGAGCGCCGTGAAAGGTCAGATAAGATGATGCTGCATTTTGCTTAAAGACACCGATCTCACCCTTTGCCTGGCAATGAATGGCAAGAAGCCGCGAAGATTCTGCACTCAAATTTTGAACTTGACATTAGTCCGCGTAATTTGGTTGGATCGCCAGGACAATTGCATGCCGAGACGGTAATAAATACTTCGATTGCCAAGCTCGTCAAATGCAAGAGAGCGGTCTTAGCTTTGCTGCTTTGAGTGCGCGCTCGATTTTTGTCGTGACCTTTTTATTGCAATACGAATTACCCGCACTTCATTATCCATGTCAATGGTGGCCATTGTGTGTTGACGTGCGATTGGCTGATCTCATCGGCTGGATCATATATCACACTAAGCAGCGCGGTTAAGTTAAATTTTTCCGTCATTTTCTTTGTGTACGGATTTGGTGTCCTCTGTGGCGCTCTATGCAGCACCGATTGCCCGCCAAAAGTGGTGCAGCTGCACTAGGAACGCCCGCATTTGGGGATCTTATATATCGTGTTGGCACAGGTCAAGTTTTGTGTATCTTATCACAAAAATGTCCTTGTAGGCTCTAAGCCAAGCTGTACCAGATCGACCGAGCTATGTTTGCTTCGAGTCTTTGAAACTGTCCGAGTCCGAATTGCTGACTCGTGCATAAATCAATATGATGGTACATTCTAAAAAGTCAGTTTGAGTATCTGTCAGCGACGAAATACCTAATCTTTAATCTATACCAGATCAACAGCTGGGCCCCGATCTCGAACAAAACAATTTCTGATCTCATCGTTGGACTTGATCGCGACCTTGGCCTAAAGTTTAATTTTCTTTAAGAGAAACCTGAATGTAAATATTACTCTGATTGATTTGGCGGTATTTTAAGACCGAGATAGTCAATAGTGCTCAGTTTATACAGTCGACGTCAAAGCAGTAAGCTGATCATGGTCCCAAATTACGTGTGCGGCATCAAGTAAAAATTCATTTTACAAT
>RCHQ01000266.1:0-62157 GCA_003676415.1 Plasmopara muralis | reverse complement strand
AAAAGATTGCGCGATAGCTTTGGAATATGCCATACTCCACGAAGCATGCCCTTCTTGTTTCCGTGGGCCGTCTTCATAGACATTACAATGTCGCCAGTCCCGATCGCTTGAACAACACCGTCGTCTGCGAGATGTACGTCCACCGGAGAAATTTTCTTGTAATTCCTTATAAACTCTTTTCAAAAAGTCATGTGCTGCGTTGTACCCGAGTTAACCAGCTATACGCAACTCGACTTGGTGGTGACTGAGTTTCCACCAACCGAGAAGAGAAAATCACCAGAGTCGACTTCACTCTGCGCGATATTTTCACGCTGTGCCGGCCGTTGCCGATCTGCGTTCTCACGAATTCTCACGGGGCACTTAGCGATCCAATGCCCGTGTTCCCCACAGTAATGGCACGCACTGCTGGTCTTAGCAGTCGCTTGGCGTCCCTTGCGCCGTCCGTTGTCCGACGTCATAAACGCTTGTCTTTGCCCGTGCGCGGCTCCATCGACGCCGCCACCTTGTTCCTTGCGTTTCATTTCATCGTGTAGTAGACGCGACGTCACAAGTTCCCATGTCAGCGTGTCAGAGCGCGACTCCAGCGCCGTGATGAGGAACTGGTACGAATCACACAGACTAACAAGAAGCGTGATTACCAGGTCGTCCTCACTCACCGGGGCGCCCACCGCGTCAGGCTGCTCAGCCAACGTCTTAAGCTTGTTGGTGTGCTCTAGCACACCGTCGCCATCCTCCATCATCGTCGTGAAGAACCTGCGACGAAGGAAGAGCTTGTTCGCCAGGCTCCTCTTCTCGAAGTGTCCCTCCAATCTTGACCACGCATCATACGCATCCTTGGCCGAGCGAACCAGCGGCAGCTGTGATCCCTCCATCGCAAGACAGATTATCGCCAGCACCTTTCTAGCCTTACGCTTGAAGGTCGACTGGTCCATCGGGTTACTCAGCTGCTCACCTTTATCTCCCCGCTCGCAACTTCCCAGAGGTCGAGCTCCTCCAACACCATTCGCATCTTGAACTTCCACGTATGGAAGTTCGTTCCGTAAGCGTGGCGTCCATGGTGGCAGCGAAGGCGGTGTCAGAGGCGGGGGCGAAGAAGGCAGAGTCTGCGGGGCTTGGGCTCATAACCTAATGACGAAAGGTCACTTGAGCTGTAGATGGCAAAATGCAAAGTAAATTTATTTAAAGGTCCTTAGTTCGCAACTACATGCTACCTCTTAGCCAATGATCTATGTAAGCCAATCAGAACGACTTACCATCCGGGCGCAATCATCTTCCCATCCCAAAACCGATCTTTTGCCCATCTTGAACCCGCTCCCTCAGTCAGTCATCAACTGATTGCAGATACCGGTACTTTACCGATGTGCACTCGCTGGTCGAGGCGTTACTCTCACAGCATCTTCGACAACATTTTAAGACGTCACTTGCGAATTTAGTTTGACGAACGGACACGTTACCACTCAAACTTTCTTGATCGATCTCCATGCCCAAAAAGAACTTGAGTCGACCAAGATTCGTCATTTCGAATCGCTCGCTGAGTGCTTTCTTAGTCATCTTCAGCAGCTTGTCGTTGTTGCATGCAAGCACCAGGTCATCAACGTAAAGTGCCACGAGGATCAATTCTTCGTCATTGCGCTTGACGTAAATACAATGGTCTGCATCACACTTCGTAAACTTCATTTCCAGCATGAACGCGTCAATTGTCGGATTCCACATCCGCGGTGACTGCTTCAAACCATAGAGAGAGCGCTTTAGCTGGCAAACGTAATTCGGGTTGACATCGTCAATGTATCCGTCAGGTTGCATCATGTAGATTTCCTCGTCCGGAATGCCGCTGAGGAAAGCTGTCTTGACGTCCATCTAATGCAACGTCAAATTGTACTTGGCCGACAGACGTAGTAGAATCCTGATCGAAGTAAACTTGGCCACTGGTGCTAAAGTCTTTTCATAGTCGACACCGTACTTTTGGAAAAAACCTTTGGCCACGAGTCGTTCCTTGAACCGCTCAATCTTTCCGGCTTGATTTTCCTTGATCCGGAAGACCCATCTGCAGCCGATGGCCTTACGACCTTTTGGCAGCGGTACCAAATCCCATGTCTTGATCTTGCAAAGAGAACCCACTTCAGCATCACACGCCTCTTTCCACTTGGCCGCGTTGCTGGATTCCATTGCCGACTTGAAGGTTGTCGGCATTTCTCCCATTGAATCCACAACAAAGGTCGCTTCAAAGTCTTGGGCCGTTGCAGACATTTCCTCCAGCGATTGATAGTGTTAAGGTCACTTGAGCTGAAGATGGCGAAATGCAAAGTGAATATATTTATAAGGTCCTTAGTTCGCAACTACATGCTACCTCTAATCCAATGATTTATCTAAGCCAATCAGAACGACTTACAATCCGGGCGCAATCATCTTCCCATCCCAAAACCGATCTTTTGCCCATCTTGAACCCGCTCCCTCAGTCAGTCATCAACTGATTGCAGATACCGGTACTTACCGATATGTAGTCGCTGGTCGAGGCGTTGCTCTCACAGCATCTTCGACAACATAGTTCTCCGTCATCTTAAATAACAACTTCATCACAGCCGTATTTTTGTCTCCCAATGTAAACAATGTCTTCCATGAACTGGCATTTCGGCTCACAAGCACTCGACTGCTTTTGATTGTTTCGAATCGATAAGCTTTCTCGTGCTCGCTGTATCCAAGAAACCGACATCGCACGGAACAAGCATCAAACTTGGACTTCTTTTCTTTGAGCACATGCATGTAAGCACGACAACCGAATACTAAAAGTATGGCCAAAAGAGGTTTATTGCCGGTCCAAAGTTGATGTGGCAACTTGTCGTGACTATTAGCACGTATTGGGCACCGGTTTCGAAGAGAAGTTGCGATTATCACAGCCTCACCCCAGTATGCTTTATTCGGAAGCATACACCAAGCACACTCAACCAAAGTTCGTTTCATGCGCTCGGTAACACCATCAAGCTGAGGAGTGTATAAAAGCGTGAACTTCCGCACACTGCCACGGTCAGCACAGAACTAGACCATCACTCCTAATGTGTACTCACTACCGTTGTTGCTTCAAAGCAGCTTGATTTGCTCATTCGTTTCTTTTTCAACATAAGCAACAAACTTAGCGAACCTGTCAGCCAGTTTCCACTTGTTTAAAGCAAGTGAACTGCGCAGAAGTGCAACTTGTCATTTTTTTTAGAAAGGGACAAAATATTGCTTGCTTCTGTGAGTCGGGGTCTGCATTGGACCACATACATCACTGTAAATGACGCAAAACAATGCTTTTACTCGGTTTGGCGACGACTTCATGTAGCTTGCTTGGGTTTGCTTTCCTAGTGCACACTCGTCACAAAGCTCCCAGACGTAATGTCGATGCCAGTGCTGTAATACTTTTTGACGATGGTTTTTAAAATGCCATGACCAATATGACCAAGTCGAAGGAGCCAGTGGTACGAACTGGTGGTTCCAACGCAGCTTTTCGAACTAGTCATATTGACCTCGTCTGTCTTCAGTGGTGTCAAGCAAAGCCTAAACAGGCCTTAGCCTTGAAGTTCACCACATTTTCACCGAATACATTTTGCTCGCGCAAAACAATCGTCGATTTCGAACGTGACTGAACCCACATTTTTTGTAGAACGTCCAACCAAATTTAGGTTCCGCGTTAGCTTCAGGATATGCCACACGTTTGTAAGCACCCATCTTTTCACTCCACGCAAAGTCGTCATTGACATTAAAATGTCACCAATTCCGATCGCCTAAATCACACCGTCGCCAGCAAGTTGCACGTCGATCAGTGCAATCTTGGTATAGTTTTCCATGAAGTCATTTGTGAAGGTCATGTGCTGTGTCGCACCCGAGTTGACCAGCCACACGTTGCTTGTCTATACGGCTTCCACGCTGCCGCCAACCGAAAAAAGGTAGTCACCATAGTCATCTTCACTATGTGCCACGTGAGCTCTTTGTGACTTCTGTCGCTCCGCATTCTCGCGAATTCACACTTGACGCATGGTGATCCAATGTCCGTGCTCCCCACAGTAATGACGTGGGCTCTGTTTTGCAAAAGCTTGCCGTCCCTTGCGCCGTCTGTTGTCGCTTGCCGCAAATGCTTGAACTTGTCCTGACGCGATGCCTTTAGCGCTCCTGCCTTGTTCGTTGCGTTTCATATCCTTATGGAGTAGCCGTACGTCACCAGCTTCTGCATGAGTAGGTCGGCTCTAGACTCCAACGCCGTGATAAGAAACTGGTATGACTCGCTAAGGCTAGAAAGAAGCGTGGTCACAAAGTCGTTCTCGCTGACCGGACCCGCCGCGCCGAGCTGTCCCACCAGCGTCTTGATCTTGTTGGTGTGCTGCAACACACTGTCATTTTCGTCCATTATCGTTGTGAAGAAGCGTCGACAAAGAAAGAGCTTGTTTGCTAAACTCCTCTTCTCAAATTGCCCTTCTAGCCGCGACCATGCGTCCTGCGCACATTTCGCTTACTGTATCAACGGTAGCTGAGAGTCCTCCATGGCAAGGCAGATAATGGTGATAACCTTGCGGGACTTGCGTTTGTACGAACTTTGATCCAATTGCGTAGGACAGTGCTGGCACTTAATCTCACGAATTCCCACAGGTCACGCTCTTCCAGCATCATTTGCATCTTGAACTTCCATGCATGAAAGTTTTTTCCGTCAATCTTGTTGATGCGCGATGGTGAAGCGACGACCATGGTCGTAGTTGAGGAAAAGGGCAGAGTTTGCGGGGCTTGGGTCCATCACCTTAAGTGAGGCTTAAGCTTTGTTTGGCAAAGTGCAAAGTGAATATATTTATAAGGTCCTTCGTTCGCAATTACTTGCTACCTCTAAGGCGATCATTTATACAAGTAAATCAGAACGACTACCCATCCGGGCGCAATCGTCTTGAGTGCGCCTATCCATGCGCCTTTCCATGAGGTCACTGTTACTTAATTGCATCGTTGACCGATATTAGTACCGGTATCTTACCGGTAGATTACTGATAGTCGAGGCATCGTATCGTTAACACTTGGTAATTTGATTCTCAACTTGTTCCGAAGGTTTTGAAACTGTACAGCAGTAATTGGCTTGGTCATAATATCAGCAAACATGTCGTGCGTTGGACAATTCTGCAGCACAACTTGACCGTCCTCTTCTTTCTTACGCACGAAGTAATAGCGGATGTCAATGTGCTTGATGTTCTTGTGAGATTCAGGATCTTTGGCCAAGGCGACGGAACCTTAGTTGCCCTTGTAGAACATTACCGCCTCCTTTTCTGCCATCTCGTCAAGTTCGCATACAAAACCTTGAGCCGTACTGCCTCTTGCGCTGCATCCGAAAGCGCCATGTACTCAGCCTCTGTGAGCGATAGCGACACCGTCCGCTGTTCATTGCTCTAACATCTGACGCATCCGCCGCTCATCATGAATGCGTAGTCCCTTGTACTTTGTCTTGATTTGGTCTCCCCGGCCCAGTCCGCATCCGAGTATCCTTGGAACCAGGTATCGCAGCTTGCTCAAAATTCGATGCCGTGAGTCTTTGTGCCTCGGATGTAGCGAAATATCTTATTTAGAGCTTGCCAAATTGTTGTGGTCTGCAGCAAACTGGCCAAGCACTCCCACATCTGCTGCAAACTCCGGACGCGTGCCGTTCATGAGATACATGCAGCCCACAGTATTCCGGTACGACAAACTCGCCATTGTCACATCGTGCTTGCAACTCATTGACTTGGTCAGTTTGATACTTTAATCTTGCGGCATTCGTACGGGCTTACTTTAGTCTTAAATTTTTGCAGGATGTCGTTTGTAAACTTGGTCTGTCTCATCGTTAGTGTCCCGCTTGTGGTGACGTGCATAATCTCTATTCCACAAAATCGCTGAGCTTACCCATGTCTGTCATCTCAATTCGCTTTCTGAGCGCTCACTTAGTGTCTTGGAGCATCTTGTCTTAGCTGCTTGCGAGGATCAAGTCGTCGACAAAAAATTGCAGCAGAAGTCATATCTTGACTGTCACGCTTCATATAGACGCAGTGGTTCGACTCGTGCTTCTTGAAGTCCAGTCCAGGCAGGAAATCGTTGATCGTCTTGTTCCACATTCAAGGTGACTGCTTGAGTCCATACAATGATCGCTGAGGCATGCACACATAGCCCGGGTAAATGTTGCTACTGATTCCATCTGGCTGCATCATTTAGATAGTCTCATCGAGCACGCCATAGAAGAAAAGCCGTTTTCATATCCATTTGATGGACGGTGAGACTATATCTGGCCGCCAAACTGAGCAAAATCTTGATCGAATTGAACTTAGCAACGTGCGCCAAGGTCTCCTTGTCGTCAATGCCATGCTTTGATGAAAACCGTTTTGCCACCAGACGTGCCTTGTACCGCTGAATTTTGCCAGCTTGAATTTCCTTGACCGAAACACCATCTACTGCCCTCGAGATTACATTATTGAGGCAGTGGCACAAGCGTCCAGGTTTTGCTCTTGCGAAGCGACTCCATCTCCGATGAGAAGCTTCTTCCCACGCCGACTTAAATGTGGTCGGCCTTTCTCCAACTGAATCAAAAACAGAAGCAGCCTCAAAGTCATGTGCCGTTGCATACATCTCATCCAGTGACTGTTACCAGCTTCATCTCTTCGGTCGTAAAATGCCTGCAGCTTGCTCTAGTGACTGAGCCGCTTGATGTTGCTTGTTGCCGTGCTCAAAATCATCGCCTTGAGTCGTCTCTTCATCTTCGTATTTGATTTTACTGGACAGCGAAGAACGACGACTTCGATCTTGAAATTTGTCTTTCACCATCAAAGACGTCCTCCATTAATTGTGCATCGCGGCTAAATCGGTACGCCTCCTCATGTTATGAATAGTGATGACTTGGATGAGCCAGCATGTTTTACCATACAGTGAGCGCATTCCGCAAGCATAAGTTTCATCCGTTCAGCTACCCCATTGAGCTGAGGAGTGTACATGGCATTTACTTTTAATGATGCCACGTCTCGCACAGAGCTTGGTCATTACACCAGGAGTATACCCGTCACCATTGTCACATCGAAGTGTCTTGACGCGCTTGGTTGTCTGTGTCTCGATCAATGCGACAAATCGACAAATTTGTCGGCCATTCCGAATTTGTTTTTCGGCAGGAAATTGACACAAGAATTCGGTTTTTCGTCAATAAGAGTGACGAAATAGCGCTTACCACCGAATGTTGGTGTTCGCTTCAGCCCACAATCGTCACTGAGTATGCCTTCTAGCACTTGCTTGGTGCGACTTGGGGATGACTTCATAAAGCTCGCCGCTTACCAAACGCACAGCCGTTGCAAAGCTCGCACTGGCTCACCGAGGTCAAGACGATCCATTGTCGTGGCCTTTTTCATGATGGCATGTAGGACGGAATTGTCAATGTGACCAAGTCAAAGGTGCCAGAGGTACGAAGTCGTGTCTTCGTGTCGTCCGGACGAACTTCCCCTATTGGCCCCGAGCATGATAGCTGGTCTCATGCACAACTTAAACAGCCCTTTACCTTCTCGGGAGTCAAGATTTCAGCCAAAGCCCTTTGCTTTTGCGTAGCGTCCGTCGCTCTCAAGCGTCACCGGGATGATATCCTCTGTTAGGCGGCCGACGGAAAACAAATTGCGCGAAGGTTGGAGATATGCCATACGTTCGTCATCAAACTTTTTTTCGTCTCACGTGGAGTTGTCATGGTCATGACAAAATCATCTACACCAACTGCTTGAGCAAGACCGCATCCCGCAAGATGCACGTCCACTGGGAGGATAACCGTGTATTTCCTAATGAACGTTTTGGAGTACGTCATGTGCTGTAGCCAATTAAGCGTATGCAGCTGTCCTTAGCGACAATTGTACTTCGCCAGCCAAAAAAAGGAAATAGCCAGCGTTTTCTCCAAGATGCGGTCGCTGCTGTCCTGATTTTCGCGAATCCTTACAGGATAGTTGGCGATCTAATGCGCGCTTTCACCGCAGTAATGACGAGCGCTGCTGGCCTTCATAGGCGATTGACGATCCCTACGCCGTCTGTTGTTGCTTGACCTGAATGCTTGACCTTGCGGGTGCGTCGCTCCATCAACGCCACCGTCATATCTCTTGCCCTTTGTGTCCTCGTGGAGTGGTCGAGACGTGACGAGCTCCCACGTTAGCGCATGTGATCAAGTCTCCAACGCTGTAATCAGGAACACAACTGAGTCATTCAGGCTTGCTAGAAGCGTGAAGACCAAGTCGTCGTCGCTGATCGGAGCATCCACCGCATCGAGCTGTTCCGCCAGCCTCTTGATCTTGTTAATATGCCACAGCACATCATTACATCCACGTGAAGAATCGTGGACAAAGAAAGAGCTTGTTTGCGGGGTCCGCTTCTCAAAGTGTCCTTCTAGTCGCGATTATGCATCATGCTCACCACTTGACGACCGGACCAGCGGCAGTTGCGAGTCTTCCATCGCAAGACAAATCATCGCCCATTGCTTTTAAGACTCCCTCTTAAAGGTCGGTCGGTCCATTGCATTCGTGTAGTGCTCCAGCTTAACTTCACCACTCGCAACCTCCCCATCTTAAACTTCCAGATGTGAGGATTGGTGTCGTCGAACTTGTTGGTTCGGCTTGGCGTCGATGCCTTCATTGCGGCGAAGGCAGAGTCGGTGGGTTTGAGCTCTTAGCCTGTTGAAACAAGGTGGCTTGAGAACTAGATGGCAGAATGCAATGTGAATATATTCAAGGCTCTTGGTTCGCAAAATTGTTTGCTACCTTAAAACCACTCATTTACTATGTACTAGGCTTACTATACTATATTATTTCTAAGATATTCTTTCAGCCTATCGGAAAGCCTTTTTGTCCTGGCGTGTCATTTTCATATGTTCGCAACATTTGACAATCGTCGACGGAGAACTGTTAATCGTTATGTACAGGTAGAACCTACTAATCGATCCCCTCTTGTATCTGCTCGGGCGCTTTATCGGTCGTATCTTGAACATGACATAGCTGCTCGAGGGGCTGATCGATAGCAACCGCTACATTGCTGGTGGTCGAGGCGCTGTATCCTCAGCACGAGACGATCCATAAACGACAGAGACGTCTTCTTGTCAGCACTCCCACTCGACTCGCCAGCACTTGGTGACTTGATATCAACTTGTTTGAAGATTTTTAAGACTGCACAGCACTGAAGGTCTTGGTCATCATATCAGCCATCACATATTCTGTTAAGGAATACTGCAACACCCTTGACCATATTCTACCTATTCGCGAGCAAATGATAGTGAACATCAATATGCTTGGTGCGCTCGGAAAACTCTGGATTCTTGGCTAGTGCAATTGAGCCTTAATTATCTTCAAAGATCTTTACAAGTTCATCTTCATCCATTTTTTCATTTTTGCGCAAGACCACCTTCGGCCATACAGCTTCATGGGTTCCTTTCGATAGTGCCATATAATCTGCCTCAGTTGACGAGAGTGTCACTGTGTGCTGCTTCTTGCTTCTCCAGGTGATACATTCGTTGCTCGTGACAAAGGCGTAGCCACTTGTGCTGCGACGCGACTCAATGTCTTCTACTCGGTCATGATCTGGAAATCCTTAAATTGCCGGATGATCGTTTTGGGAGATTAAAAAATCATGCGTCTGGGTGACTTCAAGTAGCACAGTACGCGCTTCGAAGCCTGTCAATATCTCGGACTTAAATCGGCCACGAATTGGCTCAGCACTCCTACTGCTGCTACAATATCTGGACGAGAAGCAACCATGAAGTACATGATGCCACCGAGAGCACTTCGATTCGGCACGTTTTCCATTGTGACCTCGTGCTTGCATCCACCGACGCACATATTCTTGTCAGCTTCAATCCTGGATCTTAAGGAGTCTTTACTGGCTTGCAATCGTGCATCCCAAACAAGCCGCATCGTAACTTGACTTTTCGTACTATCTTGATTGGACTCCATTACATAAAGTAATCTTTAGCTCGACGAGGTCTGTCATCTCGAATGGTTTCCTTAGCGATTGCTTCGTCGCCAAAAGCAAGGTATCATCACTGCTCGCGATAATCAAGTCGTCAACGTAGATTAACACAAACATCATAGATTCGTCATTGCGTTTGCTGTATACGCAGTGACCAGACTCGCTCTTGGTGGTACTCATCGTGGATCGTTCGGCTTTGCATCCGTGGTGTCTGCTTTGGACCGTAGAGCGAACGCTCGAGCTTGCTTACATACTCCGGTCAACTTGTGTCAGTATATCCATCCGGCTGCTTCATATGGATGTCTTCATCCAGAGCACCATTGAGAAACGCAAACTTGATGACCATTTGATGAAGCTTGAGATCATACTTGGTAGCCAGGCTTAGCATAATGCGAATTGACGCAAACTTGGCTGCGGGTCCAAACAAATGTCTCCTCGTAGTCCATACCATACTTCTAGGAGAAAGCTTTAGCACCCAGCCGTGCCTCAAGTCCCATCTTGATTCTCCTTTTTACGAGAGACCCAGCAACAATTTGTCCTTTTGGCAGCGGAACTGAATTTCAAGTCGTTCCTATACAAAGAATTAAAGCATACTTCCACTTGCACGCGTCATCTAATACCATCGCCGACTTGTGCGTTGTCGGCATCTCTACATGGCTTGTGCCGGTTCGAATATTTCGTTGTCTTTGCCGTTCGCGGGCGTTGACTTTTCTGCAAGAGTCGAGCGCTGGTAAAACGACGCGTGTCGCTTGGATCTCGTAGTTCTGTCACCTTTTCGTGCGACCGATTTCGCTGTGTGCCGTTTAGTGCCGGGCTCAAAGTCAATGTCGCGTTCTGGCACTTGATCACCATCTACCTTTGACTCTTCATAGCCATATTCGATGCTTGATTCTGCATCGACGTCAGTAACACTGTCATTTTCTTCATCCACCAACTCAACATTCTTTTTTGTCTTGTCGTAGTTGTTCGTTCCTTTGTCGTAAACATCTTCTTTGAATCGCGCATCGTGACTCATCAATATACACCCGGCTTGATTTTTCCATACCGGTTATCTTTGCATGTTCCGAATAGCCCAAAAATCGACGTAAAGTAGCTTTTGTGTCGAGCTGAAATGATTTTCTGATGTGACGTGGACATACGCATGACATCCAAATACTTTGAGGTTGGCCAAAAGCGGTTATTTTGTTGTCCAAAGCTGGTGTGGTGACTTCTTTGATCCAGCTGCACGAGAAGAAAACCTATTACGAAGACACATTGCGGTCATTATTGCCTCATCTCAGTGGCTTATTGACATTCCAGCATGCTCCATCATACATCTTGCACACTCCACCAATGTTTTATTTATACACTCAGCTACTCCATTCAAAGAAGGAGTATTTGGCGGCAAAAAATTGAGCACAATTCCTCGATCCCTGCAATACTTGGTCATCTTGCCAGACGTATACTTGCCATCATTGTCACTTTGAGGAGTATTGACTCGCTTGCTAGTCTACTTTTCGGCAATCTCAACAAACTCGGCAAATTTGTGTGCCCTTCAGAATTGGACTAAATTAGGTATACATCGCAGTGTCGTGACTTCTCGTCGATGAACGTAGCAAATTAGCGCTTTTCTCTGAACGTTGACGTTTGCATCAGATCGCACACGTCGCTTTGTACAACTTCAAGAATGTATTTTGATCGAATCAGCGAAGACGTCTGAAAGTGCATTCGAGTCTGTTTTTTACTAAGCGCACACCTGTCACAAAGATCCCGCTTGATGTCAATGCAATACCAGTGGCAATTTTTTTTGACAATTGCATCAAGTCCTCCGAATTCAATATGACCAAGCCAAAGCCGCCAGAGGTACGATGTGGTTTCCACGCAGCTAGACATCTTCATCACGCACGATTCTTCCTAAGCACCAGGAATTACATGAAGCTTGAACAATCCTTTTCCTTCAGGAGGACTGATTATCCATTTCGCCCCATTTGCTCCGCAAATCATCTATCGTTGTCGAATATTACCGGACCAACGTCCTTGGTGAACCGACCAACCTAAAACAAAATTGCGAGACTACTTTGAAATATGCCACACATTAGTGAGCAGACCTTTCATCACGGCATTTGATGCCTGAATGGACATGACGACACCTCCACTAACGAATGCTCGCACGAAATCATTGTCTGTCGGATGCACGTAAACCAGAGCGAAGACTTTGTAGTTCACCATAAACGTTTTCGAGCTTGACATGTGCCGCGTTGCTCCTGCGTCAATCAGCCAAATATCACGTGACTTGACAGAGCCATCACAGTCGCCGACCAAAATCAAGTAGTCACCACATTCTTTCCCATTAGCAATATTTGCACGCTGTGATTGAAGTCTCTCCAATTCATTGCTCGCTCGCAGTGGGCACTCTGCCATACAATGCCCTTGTTTGCCGCAATTATGGCACGCGCTGGTCTTCTTCACCGGTTGTCCTTTGCACTTATTGTCTCGTAACACATACGCTTGACCGGACGCGGCTCTGTCGCCGCTCTGCTCTTTACGCTTTATCTCTTCATGCAATAGACGCGCTATCACAAGCTTTTATGTCAGTGTGTCAAAATGCGCCTCCAGCACCGTGGTGAGGAACTGATACGAATCACACAGACTTCCAAGAAGCGTGATTACCAGAACGTCCTCACTCCCCGAGGCGCTAATTGCGTCTAGCTGCTCATTAGCGTCATAAGCCTTATATATGCTCGAGCAAACCAACGCCATTCTGCATTATCGTCTGAAAGAATCTGCAATGAAGGAAGAGCTTGTCCGTAGAGAGGGTTATGTGTGCACTAGTCGGCTGGATGGTAAAAAAAAATATTTGGTCTCTAGCTCGCAACTACTTGCTACATCTAAGCCAATGCTTTTCTAAGCCAATCACAACGACTTACCACCCGAGCGCAATCATCATCTACCCATCTGGACGCAATCAACTTGAGTGCGCTTTTTTATGACGTCACTGTTGCTTGGTCGCATCGTCGACCGGTATCAGTACCGGTACATTTCTGGTAGTCTAGGCGTCATATCTTCATCCGAACAAGGCGATCGCAATCTTGGCAACACTCTCACCCGACTCGACGGCTTGTAATTCGTGAATACCGAGCTTGCTCCGAAGTATGCTGAATAGTGTTGCTGAAAAAGTCTTTGTCATGAGGTCGACCAGCATTTCGTGTGTTGGGCAGCATTCGACCACCACTTGATCATCTTCTACCTTTCCGCATACAAGCGAATGTCGATGTGCTTGGTGTGCTTGTAAAACTTTGGGTTCTTTGCCAGCGCGTTAGAACTTTGATTGTCTACATAAATCTTGATCGCTTGACTACTTGACATTTCACCAAGCTCGCACAGATAAATCTTTAGCCAAGTCATCTCTCGAGCAGCTTCAGTTTTGGCCATGTACTTAGCCTCTGATGAGGAAAGTGACACTGTCCGCTGTTTCTTACTCCTCCCGCTGATACATCATTCGTTCATCTGCATAGCCACTTGGGCTATGTCGTGTTTCCACATCGCCCGCCCAACATGCATCTAAAAAGCCTCGAAGTCTTCCTTGGTCTTGAGCCTGAAACTTGATGCCATGCGCCTTTGTTCCTTACACGTATCTAAAACGTTTTTGAATTTCTGCCAGTGAGTGGGACACGGTTTTGAGGCAAATTGGCTTAGTGCTTCGACTGCGGCTGCTAAATTCGGCCGAGTCCCAACCATCAGATATGAGACTTCAATCATGGTCTTTTCATAGTTTCACCCTCCTTCGCACATGAATTTTAGTCCTGGATCTTGAGGCGTCTTATCGGATGTACTATTCCATACCAAACTTTTTAAGATGTCACTCGCAAATTTAATCTGAAAATCAGACATGTTATCACTTAAAGTGTCTTGATCAATCTCCATGCCCCAAAAGAAGTAAAGTCGACCGAGATCCGTCATCTCGAACCACTCGCTGAGTGCCTTCTTAGTAATCTTCAGCATCTTGTCACCATTACATACAAGTGTAGACCTCGTAGATGCGTGAACCACATTACTTAGTGCACACTTAGCCTTTCAAAGCCACAAAATCGACCAAACTCAGCGCCCCCAAAACATTTTTCTCCTTCAGCACACGGTTGACCTCTTCTGTCTGACCATCCGATTTAGGTTTTGCTATAGACATTCGGTAGCAATCAAAACAGCAATAATTAAAGCGCAGCGAAAATTTGCTACTATTATCTAACATCATCGTGTCCGAAGGGCCATGGTATCTCCATAAATAGCCTTAGCACTCAATTTCTAGTTATACTGGCTGAAGCAAGTCAATTTGCTTAGGCATGACTATGTCCATGTTTTCAACCTTTAGCAAAAATGAAGGCAAAGTCGGGTCTTATGGATGCTTAATAGTCCATCAGTACTAGCAAGCTCTGTAAAGGAGTCAACATGTTAGCCTCGAGTTATAGCCGCTGGTATATCTCACAAGTCCTCGCATAGCTATCTCCCCACTTGTCAATGTGTCTGTCGATACATAGTGAATGACCGATAAAAATGCTTCCCTCGATATAATGAGCACGAATTGAAAGCATGTTCCTCCAGAAACGAATAATACCTTAGGGACTCATAATCTATAGCAACGACTCGATTTGGATCTGCCGGATCTACCCTTTCGCGGGTCAAAACCATCTGCCTTTTCACAGTAATGCAAGCGTGACCGCTGTCGAGAAGTTAGCTACTCGACTTATTTTTTTTGCCTGGGATGTCAAATCGCATTTAAGGCTTCAGATTATCATTCGGTTGATTGCCTGACGAATGATGATTTGACATCGGTTATGAGTCGACACACATTCTGGCCGCATAAAGCGTGTCGACAAGTACGTAGACTTTGTCAGACCTGAAATATCGTGGAAGCAATGTTCCGCAGAGGATGACAATTGAGCCGTCATTTCTTGGGACAAATAAGGAGTATTTATCGTCTTCAGTGATGTATAGTCTAGATAGACCACAAACGGTTTAGAGCTAACAAAAGGCACTCAAAAGTTTACCAGTGCGTTATCTGGACAATTGACTCATTGTCATGAACAATATATTTCGTTCGGTAGTATAAACTGCCTGGTCTGAAACCAAATATTTCATTCACGTCCATCCTCATCAAGTTGCAGTATCATGAAACTCACGGCATTGTCGATATTTGAATAAGCAATGATAAAAGGCTTTATCTTGTCCGGCAAAGTTAGCACAAGCGCCTACTGAAAGTTTTGTGCTTGATGTTATTAAAAGCTTTTTGGTGCTGGCTTACAACTAGGCTCTAAATGTTTTTTTCAATAGATCCGATAGAGGCTTTACAAGACCCGACTGTACTTGTGCAAATAAATGACTAGCCTAATGGCATCCTCAACATGTGGCGTAGGGCAAGCTGAGAGAGCTTTGCTTTCACAAGGTATCACAGTGCTAACAAAGCAGCTGAGGGCCTCAAATTATCCACCGGATTTACGCATTCGTCGATGTTGGCAAAAACTTGTATGATTTACAAAGCCAATAAACCTTGCGACAAGTAGCCTCATTGGACCTCCAGTACCGATCTATATTCTATAGATTTGCTATGGACGAATATATCGTCCACATATGTCCAAACGAATGCTTGTAATGGTCGATGCAACTGTGTGGCCAAACAGATAAATGTCGCCAGTGTCTTCGATTACGCTCGTGGCATCACTAAGCACTCCCATATCATACTGCTTCGTCTATCCACTTCCGTGAAGGGTAAATTCGACACCCTCGTAAATTTAAAAAAATTACATACAAAATTGAGTATACTGTACAGTGCACACCCAAACATGTTGCTCGGCACCACATCCTTCTTTAAATCAGGTAAATTCAAGCATGAATTATTCGCTTCTTTCTGTTTGGCATTTCAACACAGAAAGTCAGTGACGAACGCAAATATTTGACTCTCGGAGATACCAATAAACTCACATCGCTTTCGTGACAGTGACCTTTTACTGGTGGTAGTGCTTCGTGCCACACCATCCCATTCAGTTTGATGGTGGGCCACATCTGGGTGTACTTTTGTGAAAAATATACAGATCGTTGGGATCCTTCAAACTTTTTGGGTCAAAGCGCAATGTAAGCTGATTCTAAGGCTGATACAAGACATCTTTGTTTAAAGCAAAATAGTATTCAATTACCAAGCGTGGTTTTTGATTTGAGAAAGAACACCGCGTAATTAGGCCAAAAACGTCAAGCTATGAGCTCTCCTAGGTTCAGTAATCCTGACTTGCCTCAAATTGAAGTGCACCTGCCGTGAGTTTAAGTGTCATTAGTTCCTGCGCTTGAAGTCACTTTACGACCATAGAATCGTTCTTTTTTTACGCCCCCAATCTCTTTCGTTCCACATTCCCATTCTACTTTTGCAAAGCTATGTTACCTATTTTTGAAGCAAAGTGATACTTAATGTTACCCATCGTGTCTTACGGATCGCTTGTAGATCTTTGCTAGCCCCTCTATGCTACTCATTCGTGGAAAATTGCTACCTACTTTGAGTTGCGGGCCTCTGTTCCCTGCTTGCGGAACATTTTACCCGCTAAGGAAGATATTAAAGACGTAGTCAAATCTACTTTTCGAAGATATTAGTATGTCAGTGTCGATCTTGAGCGTGTACCTACCTAAGCTTCCTTTTAAAGGAGACCCATGGTCGACCGGTTTATGTCTTGAAACTTCCTAGTCATGGCATGTACAGGTCAAGTTATACTTGTTATTGTCAAGAATAAAGAATGACTATGTTCTGCCGACTTTCTCAGTTCTCTCAGCGATGTCTATAGGACGTCAGGAATCTTCATATAAATAAGTCAAGCTGAAATGACTTTTTTTGCTGCTCTTCTTTCGAGCAATTGTCAAAAAAATTGGTTGGCGGCTATCATCTGCCGACGAGCAAGATTTCGTGAAGCGATAGAGATTATCAAATCTTTGCATGACATCTTTATATTTTCGTGCTCTCGTGTATATAATCAGCAGTTTATCACTGCTAGTTTCCTACTTGAGAGCTGTTAAGCTATCCGAACACCCGTCACAAGGACTTAGATCTTTCTAAGTAGGCCAGCGCTTCTATGCCTCTGAGAGCGCGGCTTCTACCAGCGACCCTTAACGACATTAGACAAGATGAAAGATTTATTAATTGGTCCTCTTCGGATGGACAAAGATCATGTGTACAACTTTGCCGCAGCCAAAGCAGCGGATGTAGCTTCAATCAGCAGCGCGTAAGTTCCAATTTTTGAACTCCACTCGAGTCAGCGTATTTATAGACGCGTCCTAATAAATGTGCACTGCCCATCGAGAGAATTTTGGAGGAACAAGCCTGCCTGGGATTATACTTTACTTGTTATGCAATTTAAGCCGCCTTGTACCTCTGCGCGTGCTGCATCCTGATAAATTAAAACTAAATCTTCGGTCGTTTCCAACACAGTCGCCTTATTTTACTGGGTATATCACCATTTCGTCAACTTTCTTAGCTCATGAGCATATTGTAAAGCTCACACCTTCCTATTTGCAGACAACAATGTGCAAAGCCGGCAAAAACCAAAACTTGTCGGAAGAAACGCTGCTCATAATTATTTATCATGCATTCCAAGGACACATATGTTCCAATATAGATTGCGTGTCTAGTGTTTGGTCCCGCCTTCAAGATTAGAAAATGTGCTTGCCACGCAAACGTAGTTAAAGCTGGAACTGTGGGTCATTCCTTAGGGAAGGTTCTTATATTGCTTACCATCAACAGTGAAAAGCCTTAAGCTTTACTGTCCTAAATATTGCATCGGGTGCCACTGTCTTTTTTTTTACTCTGTGCTGCTTGAACCTTTGGGTGCGAATATTTATGGTAAAGGTCGGGCGCCATGGCGCATTCCGGCTGGTTGCTGACAGGGCTGCATTCTTCAGATCCATATATAGGCGCCAATTCATTCGATCAGCTTAAGCTGCTCGTTCGACAAATACCTAAAGATAGGTCTACTTATTTTGAGCCTTTGCGTTGTCAATATGCCTGTATGGGCGTAGTTCGACTACAGGAAGAAACAGGAGTGACAGGGTCGCACACCTTGTGTGCAGAAATCTTAGATCTTACATAAAGCGACAACTTCCTACTCTCGACTTTCGCGAATGAATGTGTGCAATATATTACAAGCTATTAAATTCCGCAATTAAGGCAGAGTTTGAGATAACTCCGTATACAAACCGGTAAAACTCCTGGAAGGGTGTCGGTCGTGCCCCAGAAGTCATAATTCTCTTTGTGCTTCGTTTAATCGATAGGAGGCTTTTACTACAAAAACCGGACTTTATGTAACGGCCCGTTACATTGCCTGTTGGTGTCGCTCACCAAAAGATCGTTATAAAGCCCTACATGCCTTCTTTGTGTACGGCGGTGTGTGACCTCATTGCCGAGATCGCCTCGTCAGTACGTTGAAGATGATCGAGAAAAATCTCTTATATTATTGGGACAGCGAAGCGCCTTGGTCTGACAAAGTATTCGATTGCCATGAGTCAATTCACCTAGAACCATCAAGTATCAAGCATAAACATATTGTATCGATTTCTGACTAGTGCTGTGCGAAATGTGGCACGTGATAACGGAAAATTCATACATCAGAGTGATTTGAGTGCTTTTTGCAATTTAATATTCTAAGACTGACGACAAGAATGCCGTACTCCTCGATCAAATGTTTCATCCGCTTTGTAGATCTCCTCTTAATATTGCACTGACAAAAACAGATAGCAGTGCACCTTGGTAAGTGTTCGTGGTATCAAATGCTAAAACGTATTGATTAGAGACTCCAAGATATGATTTTTAACATTTGCGCATCGATAATAGCGAGCCGTTTAACTATTTATAAGGTCTCAAGTACATAGCAAATTATAAGGTTATGCGTGTATCATGATGCCGCACAAAGCTCAAAGCAAGAAGTGGTTTTTTAGTGGGGTTTTGCTCACGTTTGATCTTCAACAGAAATCTTTCATCGTAGCCTAACAAGCAGAATGAGCGTGACTAAGACAGTTCTCATCACTGGCAGCAATCGTGGTATCGGCCTCGCCTTCGCGTGCCTCTACGCGTCCCAAGGGTGGAAAGTTATTGCCGCTGCGCGCGATGTGGAGGGAGCCACAGAAGTAAGCTCCACACATCATTTTAGTCAGCCTCATACGTATTTAACCAACGGTTGCTGCTGAAGCTCAAGGAGGTGGCCGTGTCAAAATTAATCCATCTGGACATCACTGACGCGTCTTCCGTTTATAAAGCGGCTAATTCGCTAACAGATGAGCCTATTGACCTATTGATAAATAATGCCGGCATGGGCAGCGGATGTGACATCTCAGACGTCACCAAAGCCGAGATGATTAAGCTTTTTGAAGTTAACGCCATCGGCCCCTTCCTCTTCACGCGTGCACTACTGCCAAACCTAAAGCTGGCGGTGGCCAAGAATGGGTCGGCCACAGTGGGTCAAATAACATCACGCATGGCCAGTATCGATGACAACAAATCTGGCAGATACAGCTACCGAGCATCCAAAGCGGCGCTTAACATGCAGATACAGCTACCGAGCATCCAAAGCGGTGCTTAACATGCTGAATAAGAGTCTTTCTGTCGACCTTAAGAACGAAAAAATCATCACGCTGGCGCTGCACCCTGGTTGCGTTGTCACGCGCATGACAGGCAATACGGGCAAACTTACGACCGAGGAGTGTCGCTGCTCTTTCTAAGATAATATCGAATGCCACGCCTGAGGACAGTGGCAATTTTTATGATTACAGCGGCAGCACCTTGCCGTGGTAACACTATTAGCACGATAGCCTGATAAGAGTCGTTGAGCACTGCATCAATGCGTTTGGATGAGGCAGAGAGCTTTAAATTTAACGCAACCTTTAGCAAGATCCAAGTCGTTTAGCCACAAAAGGAGCACTTTCCCGTTACATTACCTCTCCATTTACTACTAAGAGGCTGCATTAATCATTCAATCAACTGGCCGTCGGTCTACTGGACACTCTCTTCGATGCATCAACCATTGCTTGATACAATGAGCATGAAAAATATGGCCGCACGGCAGCGCTTGAGATACCGCGCCCACTTCGGCATCCAAGCAGATGACACAATAACTACGGTCTTCAACACATGACGCGACGTTTGAAGGACGTGCCACAACTTCTGTGGACTCACTTCTTCGGCTACGCAGGTACGCGGCCATATTGGCCACATTTTGCTCTGCCAGACGTAACTTTCTAGCCAGCAGCCCCTGCTTTCCACCCAGTAGCCTCTGGTTACCGCTTCCTTGAGAATTTCGACACAGCGACATAGCTATCGTGTTTGCAATCTGCGACGCAAGATGCTCCTTCAATGGAGCCTCAAGCCGAAGCTGCCGCCGCCGTCGGCGTGTTTCCATGCTTATTTGTGCAATGAAGAGCCGTTAAATTGGGCCAGTTTCTGTGGACTGGCCTATTTGAACGGCTTTTCATCTCTAATAACAAAATAAAGAGGTAATTTTTAACCTGCATTGTGTGGAAGGAATGAATCCCTGTTACATGTGGATTCAGTTGTTTACTCTTCGTCGTTCGATTTGTGCTTCTCGTGCGATTTCTTCTTCTTCTTCTTCTTGTCCTTTTGAAAGGCCTTGTCACCTTCACCACTTGCTTCCTCATCGTCCGATTCTTGGCCACTAAGCTCTTCGTCGCTTAAGTCACTCATTTCATCATTGGACGCGTCGCCAGGGCCAAAGTCAGAGTCCTCTTCATCCTCATCGTCTTCAATTTCACCCTCCTCGGGACCTAACTCCTCCAAATATTCATTAAAGTCGCGCTTCTTCGAGCCTGTCTGCGCACCAGTAGCATGCGAGTCTTTTAAGTTGCGGATGCGCAGCTTTTTAGACGTAAGAAACTGACTCAACTCCGGAAACTCGCGCCGGTCAATAGCCGAAAAGATGTGCTCTCGCGCAGCTTCACCACCCACAGACTTGCAGCTGACGAGCAGATCGAAATTTCGACTCGCTGAAGATCCGCTTTGGCCGGCGTAACGCTGAAACTCGATGTAGTCAATCTCCTCGTAGCGGATAAAAGTCGTGGGCTTATGAATAAACATAAATGACTTTTCTAGTGGAAAGAGCACACCACTCTGTGCCTTCACGGCGCACTTGACAGCACGGTCGCCGCTGTGGGTCTTAAACTTACCCGACGTATAGACCTTTTTGCCAATAATAAACTTGAAAAGCGTGGCAACAATTTGAGGCAACGCACCGGACATACGTTCGTGAATGTTGCCATTATACTTTTTGATCTCATCGGACGACATGTTGACGTCAATGTGCACGTCATTCTTGCTCAGCTGCAGCACAAGATGGGGATAACCTTGCTTACCCTGTCGAATAGGCTCCTCAAGACTAATGACAAAGGCTGTATTGATACCATTGGGCAGCTCAAGTAGAAAGCAGCGATTGATGTTTGAGTACATAATCTTGTAGTCGAATGTCTTACCGTGCATACGCAAGAACGATCCAAAAATCTCGACGCCGTAGCGACCGCGAGGAGTGAGAAAGGTGCCGATAGTCTCGTCGAGGTCCACAATACTCTTGCCCATAGCGCTACGAATATTCGCCTTTTCTAGTACTTCCTGACGGAACTCCTCTGCCGTTACGACCTCGTCCTCTCCGTCCCCTGGAGGCAAGTACAACCTCATCTCGACAAGTGTTTCCTCATCTCCAGCCACAGTGTCATCCTCATGAAACTGCAGTTCCACTTCATGCTTGCCGGGAAGTGCACATTGAGAAATTTGCTCCAGCGGCAGCTCCATAACACTAGCGTTGGCAGTTCGAAAATTCAGGTTCGGGCCTTCAAACTTCATGTCGCCCCAGTTGCCACCGCCTGCTGCAACTTTCTCCTGCTCTAACTCCCGGTCAAAGTATTTCTCTACGTGACTCTTCAGCTGCGACACATCTTGAGCCTTAAGTCCCGTGAAGCGAACATACTTACCGCCTTTCTGGTAAACCTTGATGTGGTGCGTCTTGGGGCCCACAGGAGTCCACAGCAGCGTCACTATGTCGTCTCTCAATAGCTTCTTCTGGCTTTCAGTTGTGCGACTGCGCCACAAAATACCAGACCCAGAGAGCACTAACACGCCAGCGCTATGGCCCCAATACACGTTGCTTAATGTCGTGTCAGACATTAACAGTAAGTGGACTAGCTTATTGGCGCAGGGTCTCTTGATTAATTTACAAAAATTAGCTTAAGCATACAAGTCGAATTTTGTTGGCACATTTGTGCTTTGCCATCGAATCGTCATCAAATAAAAAATTGAGATCATAAAAAGGCATTACCGAAGTCCAGGTTTTTCCTCTCGTATTCTGGTGCTAATTACAATACCAGCTATGTGACTACGGAGGAGGCTTGTATTTTTATTCAACACATTGTCTTATTTAACCAACATATGGCTTAGTATATGCACCTAACCAACTATACAATTTAAGCATGGAGCATTTCCATTCAGGTATTCTTTGGAAGGCAAATTGGTAGAAATACAAGCAGGATGTCCTCCATGAATTTTTAGCAGCTTTTATTACATGAGCGATGACATGCTCATAGCTCTGGTAAAACCTCTTAAGAATGAACGAGTGTGAAGCTCGGGCAAGAATGTGTCAAAGCGGTTTAGCGCGAGACTACATCGGATCTTGATGAAAGCCGGGCTTTTGAATTACAATACTGATCAAGGTGATGACCACTTGTGATGGCTCATCAGCATAGGGATTTAATGCATCGTACCATTCGTGGGATTTATGATAAACCGCTTAGCTGTCATTTAGGCCAAGAGCTAGCGTATAGCGTAGTAAGTGCTCAACCAAGGTGTATCAGTGGGTCTGCCTCTACGAGCGTACGTGTTAGTTGTGCCAGCGGGCGAGACTCTCACTGGACGATGCAACATTAGTAGAGAGCTTACGCTGGTGATAGTCCATTAGTTTGGATTATGTTTCAGCCCTTGCCATAAGTTTGGCTGGCAGCACTGGTATTGTGATCATTGCTATTTGTTTGACCAAGTCGGATGCGTCTGACGGTACTCGAGTATCAGTACTGTTTCTTGACCATTTCTTAATAAAGATAAATTTCCAGAGGTGGAATCTGTGCTGCATATACAATATTGTCAGTACGATAGGCATATGTTTCTGCAGAAATTCTGAAATTCCGGCTCCAATGTGAAAGCGTCTTTTTACCTTAATGTGCATGTCCTTAGTGGACCAATTTTAGACCAGTTTTGGACAGATTAAGTGAATCGCGTCTTTTGAGTTTTTCTGTGCAGTGTGTGCGCGGATACACAAGGGCAATAGAGCAACATGCTCCCAATTGCTTAGTTTACAGCAACTAACATGGCGCATGCCTCTATAGAGTAAACACCTTTGATGTAAGTGGACTGGCAACCCTCGCGTTCGGTTAAGGCCACCACATTGTGTTTCCACAATGAGATATATAGCTGAGCGCTTTGCTGATTCCAGTCCGTAAGTAACTCGATGTTTTCGCATATGAAAGACTTAGTAAGTTCAAAATAATGTCTTAAAGCCACGATATTCAAAGAAAAGTGGGCAAAAAATAGAAGTAATTTGACGAGACCGGAAACTTTACATTATCAAATGCTAGAACTCTTCCTACCTTTGCAAATCAAAGATCAAACTGCGCCTGCGCTTTATACGACAATATAAGGTCATTGCCAAAGGAGGATTAGCGCTCACGTTTGGCATTCTGATAAGAATGCGAACATATTCAGTATTCAATGTGGGCCTACCTATGCCGTATCATGGCCCATGCCGGATGAGTGCAGGAGCGCTGGTTCCGGGTGTGGGCGGTCAACCCAGCAGGTTGGGCAATATTTGATTTTGAGCACGAAATGCCGCTATTGCTGTCTCATAGGGTACGAGTAGAGTACTTTGCCCATTACGACGCAATTAAGTGCTCTAGGCTCGGGGACAGGTGAGAAAAGTCCTAGCTATTTTGGAGTTACCCATGAAGTGGTGGCATCGTCGCGCAAGAACAAGCTCTAGACCTCGCTTATTTAATCGGAAAAGACGATGTTCTAGCATCATGTGGCGCACTTCGATGTTGCTAGCGATCGACGCCTGGCGGACGCAACTCAGTAATTAGCAGACCGCAATGCCGACGACTCTATTAGCTCGTGCGCAGCTGCAAGATCTCCAATTTTGCCCGGCAAGTTCTCGAGCCTCGAGCCTCGATCGAGTAATTGATTTGCTACGTAAGCAAATCACTTAGCTTAAGTTTTGTAAGACAGAAGTCGCAGTACTATTTTACACCGGAGAAAATAGTATATTGTGTGGGAAAGGAAATATCCTCACTGCGCAAGCACATGAAGGTTTGAGGCCTTGCTTTCGAGAGTGTGCCTGACGTCGTCGGAAGACAACGCTGACATCCACTTAGGTTGGATGCTCTAGAGATTCGAGAAGAGCTCATCGAAGAGCGTACTACGGACCAATGCTGAAGCAGCGCGCACAATGGCGTGATGCTGCGGACCATAGATCGCAAGGTGACAGCTCGCTGGCAGTCGACGACGATTCGCACATCGACTTTGCTGAAGCTGTTGAAAAGGTAAGCAGAGAAGACGGATCTTTATGTGTTGCATCCTTAAATGCCCTTCATCATCATCTAAAGCTTCAGTACCATCCATTGCGATTCGCAGTGCCGGTGTATAGCCTCCGATTTTCTAAGCCATGGAGCAAGCACATAAAAGGCTCACTACGAAATTGACAGCTTGGCTCTAAGACCTAAGCGTGTCTCGCACTGAGCGCTTGTCAAGGCTGAACCATCGTAATAGGTACACATGGTACTCGACGTAGTCTGTCGGGGAATCAAAGCCGGCTCGTTGGACGCGAGCTCGTCTTGGCTCGCGAAATTAGAGCTAAGCACTTTGAATTCGCTGTGACTGTGCCTCGTGCTCTTGCGCCTTGGTAAGGCTATCCTTTATAAGCTTGGTCTGACAGGAGCAAGCGTTTTGATCAGAAAATGTTCTCGGAGTGCGTTGAATGCACTAGTACGTACTTTGCGACAAGAGGCTTCAGAATTTATTGCTTAGCTGGTAAAGCGTCTGCATAGTGTCATCTAAGGGTTCGTTTATACTGCTCGGCTGGTAATTACAACCTGCACACTCACGAGCTAAGCTTGATTTTGTCGAGAGACCTAAGTAGAAAGCCCACAATGCGGTGGACCGGTCGAGACTAAAGGTCACAACAAAATGAAATGAATTCCGACGCACATCCCGTAGCTTGCGCTGATGCACGCGATACATTATTTGACTGTAATGCTTAAGCGTCACATTGCAAGTGAATTGGATTTCGATTCGAGCACCCTAAGGGTCCGTGGCTCGACCTTCAGGCCCGATCGCAAGAGCAACACCAAGCGCGTGCGCTCGGGCTGCAGAGTTTGTAGCTCATAGAAAAGCAAAGTTACGAAGCGAGAGCAGACTCTTTGTAAGCTCTTTTTCATCGTCACCTCTGGCTTTACTTCCATGTGATGCGTGTATTGAATCGGAGGAAATTTAAAAATATCGTTGAGAACTGAATATGTAGCGCGTATACCCCGCCTCAATGAGCTTGTAGGAGCAGTCGGACCAGCTTAATATTAATTGATGGCCGCTTCGATCTAGCTTTGCAGGTGGTTAGTTGAAGTTTTGCCTGAATGTTGAGGTATGCTGATGCCCGCGCTTGTAATTTGAGTTTTTCGCGCTTGAATTGGCAATTTTTAAAAGCAGTGACATCTTCGAAGACGTTGTGTACGGCTCATTGTAAGCAAGCTACTTTTTTAGCTCACGAACGTAAAAAAGGCTGTCTAATGTGATTGGAAACACCCTGGAGTTTTACTTGATTTCGGCATCAGCTTTTACATGACGGTGGTGGTTACGAAAATCCTTATCATTGTTTTCGTTAAGCTGAGAGGAATCCTTAACAACGGCTGCAAATCGCCTTTGTATTTAGTTCCCTACGTCTCTGAGTGACCCCCTTACGACAGATAAGCACGCGCATGGCCATCGAAAGGTTGCGCTGAAAGAACTCTGAAAGAAGTTTCTTTCAATAATTTAGTGCCAGGAGCGGCCTTAGTAGAGCTCTAGGGGCGCACGAAACGTGGGCATGCCTGTAACTACATCGTATGAGCTATGTCTATCGGCAAGGTCATACTTTCTTGCGTTGGACCTATTGTAGTAGTTTCTCGTGGAACGACAATTTTTGGCTCACAAAGTCTATCCTTAACAGCATTATTGATCTCAGTCGCTGAAGCATGTTGTCCCTGATTTAAATATTTTCGTGATCCTAACAATAACGAGGGTACCCCATACCACCTAAGAGTGACCGTGGACTTACAATAAAGTTCTCCGTTTGTCCGGCACCTCTGTTGGCAAGTCTTACATGTTTTGTGGGCTACTCATGGCCAGGAAAGCTCTTTTGACAACATTGTCATTAATATAGGACACAATCAGGTCAATTCTCACCAAAGTGCTCGTGGTGCTCCTCGTCTTTATTATCATCAAAAGGCGGAAGTGTTTGTGAGATACTGGGAGAAGGCAAACACTATGTACGCGCTCTTCGTTGCAAATTATCTGGAGGTGAGCCACTTTTGACATGCCGCTCAGGGCATAGACGCCAAACCTAAGATGAGGTCGTCCGAGGTCAAGTTCACCCTTTAGTGGCATGGTCACCATTGATGTCGAGTTAATTGTCATTAGGACTAGAACTGCTTTTCGTATAAAAAGCATAAGAGTATTGGATAACATAAAACGATCATAACTCTTGATATCCGACATGCACTCAACCAATTTTGCACCCGGTGGGCATGATTACAAAAGGTATTGTAGTCTGGTAAAAGTCCCAGATATATTTACAATAACAAGTCTGGTCGTAGATTGAGAATCAGGTGAGCTCATAAACCCTCTACTAAATTTATCAAGTCGTAGAAGTGCACTTGTTGCACACTTTGATTGCTTGAGACTTGAAATGGTGTTAAATGCTCACTGGAGAATCGCATATCTTCCCACAAGCTTCCTCTGTCCAAAATGTCGTGTATTTTGTCACATCAGGCTCAACTTGAAAGCTCGAGATTTGATGGCTAGTCGGATTTAAGTGCGATGAGGCATAAACGCTACGACAACCGTAAGGAGCGGCAGCACCTGATGCAGCATGAACGCTACAATTAGATGGCGCTGATTGACGCACCTGATGATGCTCTTGCCTAGCGCTGAGAAGTAGAAACGTAATATAAAACAAAAGAAAGGTATAATACTGATGCATTTATGCATCTAAATTTGTTGATACCTTATTTGAAGTACGATATGGTTGGGTTGCTAAGGTTGTTACTATCCGCGTATGTGCAAATTTGCTCAAGTATGAAGCAGGAACAAAAAAAATAGTATCCATATCTATCACTCACGAGTCATCTCCCAAATTTTGTACCTTGCATCCGCTGCAACGAGTGAGTGGCTACGCTCGATAAACACGTTTATCGATACACTCGCGAATGTAAAAGCAGTCGTGGCTGTATTATACTAATTTACACTTGTATTAAACTTTTGTGTGGTATACATAGGTAATATGCCTTTTACGCATCGAGAGTCTCTCTCATTGCTCGATAAATCCATAACCGTCATCTATAAGAATGATCTCGTGCCACCCACAATTCAATGAAATCTTTACTCACGAATAACTATTTCATATTGCTCACACATACGTCGAGTCACTGTATGTGTTTATTGTCAACTGGTAATAGTTGGCTTTGTTAATGAAAGGTAGCTCGAACACTTAATGGCAAATGCAAAGTGAACATTTTTATAAGGTTCTTGATTTGCAATTAGTTGTTATCTCTGAGCCAATTACAACGACTCACCATTCGGGTTCAATTTTCTTTCCGTCTGAGCGCAATCAAGTTGAGTACGCCTGTCCACGCGCCTTTCCATGACGTCAGTGTTGCTTGGTCGCATCGTTGACCAGTACAAGTATTAGGTACATTACTGCTGGTCGAGGCGCCGTATTTCTAGCACTTCTACTCGACTCGGCAAATTTGGACGCTTGGATGCCGAGCCTGCATCGAAGCAAAGCAGCAGGATTATGAGGTCGACCTGCATGTCCAATGTTGAGATTTACTAAATCACAACTTGGCCGTGCAACCTTTTCACGCACAAAGTTATAGCGGATGTCGATGTCCTTGGCGCGCTAGTGAAACTTCGGGCTCTTAGCCGAAGCAATAAAACATTCGAATATCTTGACAGACTCGTTGAGAGCCATCTCACCAAGCTCTCACACAAACGTCTTGAGCCACACCGCTTTTTGAGAGGCCTCTGATAGCGCCATTTACGTCGCCTTAGTTGAGAAAAGCGCCACATTCCGTTGCTTCTTATTTCACCAGCTAATACAGCGATTGTACAGCGTGAACACATAGCCGCTTATACTTCGGCAAAAATCGATGTCTCCAGCCCAGTCTGTATCTGAACATCCAAGTAGCTTTGGCGGATCGCAACCTGAATACAATAGTCTATGCTTTTGAGTTGCTTTTAGATATCGTAGTACGCGCTTGAGAGCTTTCCGATGCATTGGACACAGGTCAGCAGCAGACTGGCTTGGAAATCCCACAGCTGCACCAGCATCTGGGCGTGTCGCAACCATAAGGTACATCATACCATCAGCACAACTTTGGGAAGGCGCATTATTCATCAAATCAGCCACCTTCACCGTTTTCTTTGTCAGCTTGAGTCCTGCATCTTGAGGCGCCTTGACAGGTTCGCGGTTTTGCATTCCAAACTTGCTCAGAATGGACTTGAGATCCTACGTTCGCCGCATCTTGACTCGACCAGATACTCGATCCTAGCCAATTTCCATACCGAGAATTTCGCCAATATCAGTCATTGCAAACTGATCACTGAGCGCACGCTTAGTAAAGACATGGAGCGAATATTGCTACTTGCTTGAATAAGATCGTCCACGTACAGCACAACAGTAACCTTATCGCCGTCAATGCACCTAAGCGATCGAACTCACAGTAGCTAATACTCATCTTGATCATGAATCTGTCGATAATGCGGTTTCTTATGACCGGCGACTGCTTAAAATCGTAAAGCGACCACTTGAGCTTGCATACATGACCTTGCTTGTCTACACTGACATATCCTTCAGGCTGCTGCGCGAAAATTTCTCCATCCAGATCTCCAATCAAGAAGGCATTCGTCACGTCCATCTGATAGCGTCGAACCGTACTTGACAGCCATGCTCAACACGATGCAATTTGAAGTGAACTTCATGACCAGCGCAAATGTAATTCCCTCGGCCACAAGTCGCGCTTTCAACCACTCGATGATTCCGTCTTCGTTTTTTTTACCATCTGCAACCGATCGCTTTGCATCCCTTAGGCAACGGTACGACATTTTAAGTATTGTTCTTGTGGAATAACTCGTGCTTTGAATCGTGTACAGCCTTTCATTTGTCTACATCGCTGGAATCTATCACCGACTTGATCGTTGTCGGCATTTCTCCAACTTAATGCACGACGTATTGGTTCCAAGTGCCAAACGAAAGTGAGAGACCTGAACTCACGCTCTCTCCAAGCAAATGGCTACGGCAGCTTCTCTACTGACGTATCTCTCATCACACATGCCGGTGTTGGTGGAAAGGCACCCTTGCAAGCGAAAAAAATTCTTTTACATTGGCTTGGTCATTCTCAAGTGATTTGGCCGACCTTCGTTGCCTGGACGTATTTTTGTATGAGAACATAGTTTTTTTTATTGGATGTAAGTCCCCGCGTAAGATTTGTTACATAAAGCTGTGCGTTTGTGCACAAAGCTGGCAGTGATAAGAAGCGTTACACTTCTAGTGCTTGTCAGGCACCCCATCAGCAATTATGCTGGTTTGTACACTTAGATATTTTAAAAGGTGCCAAACCCTGCAAAGCTATGATAAGGCGCAGGAAGAGCTGATAAGTTAAAGGCCGAGAAAAAAAAGATTATCTCATCCATTTTTCTTAATTACAATATACTTGAAAACAACGGACAGAGCGCAATGCTGTGTGGGATGCAAAGAGCATATTATGCATCCATCAACGCTCGAATTTTATCAGGAGTTGAAGAATCGTTGTAGTGCAAGCTGCAATACTTGATGATGTCGATCAATTCCGGTGTTGTACCGCTCTGCTTCCCCTGCACAAGCTCCTTCACGCAACGCTTAATCTAGGCACAAAGGAGGTAGGTAAAAAGCCAATTTGAACTAAGAACAACTAGAGCTACATGTACCTTCACTTCCGATTTCGAGCAAAATGCGCCGTGAACGGCTGTGTGGTCGTACAAAATAATGGCTCCAGTCATGGCGCGCAAATACTCCATCATTGGACGTCCGTCTTTTGATCTACGACAATCATAAAAAGTCATTTTGGCACGTAGAAGCGAACATAGTGATGGCAGCTTACCTACTGCCCGTTAAGCAGGCACAACGAGAATTCGCCAACCCAGCTAAGACGTCTACTGCCGCTGGCTGTTTGACCATAGCACCTTCAATTGCTCGAATAAGCACTTTTAGCATGGGGCAATGGTCAGCCACGAAAAGCGACATTGCATCCAAAGGAGCATCGACCAGACTGTTAAGCATTCCCGCTGTAAGAGAGATAACCTGATATCAGGTATTTCATAAAAGGATCGAACCTCTCCAGTTGGTTTGCTTTTGCAGAATTGACCGCTATGAACCGCCGAAAATGGCTAAGATCGTTCTGAATGTCAGGAGTATTCGCCTTAACACTGTCGAACCTTACAGCAAAGTCTACTAAACTCGCAAGTTTTTCCATTAGATAACCAGCTGCTTTCTTGGTTGCTAGATAGACGAGATAAGCAAAAAAAACCGTTCAACTAAGGAAGTAAAGTACCTTTTTGACTAACAATCTGAATAAGTGCCGCAAAAATCGTCTCTATCCAGCGATTGCACAACAAATAAGCATCATCCTCTTCAAAGTGCAAGGAGCAATATACCAATGCCCGTGGCGAGAATGTAAAAGAAATGAATCGTGTTGATATTCGGGATCAGCCTCGTGATAAGTTCCGATTTTAAATCGTCATTACATGGTTCGCGACTGGTCTTTTGGGTCACATCGTTTAAGGTAAGCGCCAACACAACAAAGTATTTGCATCTACCTTTTGAATGAGCTGGAGACAGCCGTCGTAACACCGAAGTCGGTGAAGCGCATGTTTTGATTGTGCAATGATCTCATCCGATTCAAGAGCAAGATCTTGACATCTTTGGTCGATGATGGCCTCTATGTAGTATTAAGTCATGCATTATTAGATACAAAGCGTCAACGCAACTCGCAAAGTCCCGCGACCTATCCTTACCGGAGAAAGTTTGGTCGCTACTGTGACGTAGCAAAAAGTTGAATATTCGCGGCATTATACTCAATGTCGGGTGTGCTCTACAATGACCGCACTTTGAAATCTTCACACGACGACGTTCTCTCTGAAGCTTTGCCGTTAGCGAATAACTATAGCCGGTTTGAAACCACTATACACCAATATTGCATCCTGACCTATTCTTGCTCACAGTCACAGCACCGCGTTTGACTAAAAAGCGAGATGGAGATTTTTGACGATCTCAATCTTGTGTTACAACTAAACCAGCACATCCAGGCTGTCTCAATCAATTCTAATGAAGATCGCTCATTAGTCCCTGCGAAAACCACAACTTCCGAGTTGACGTCATTTAAGAGATTGACCACTCTCGAGTCTGTAAACAACACTAAAACACGAAAAGATGCACAGTTTGACCACCAAAACTCGACTTTCTTGTCAGTAAATTCCAGTGATCTACCGTATCATCTGCAAGGTGACATCGACTTTAACGTATCGGCCGCAATGAAAAAGCGAAAAGCTTTGCGCCTTTCGGAAATTGTTATGGCTCGCATCAAGTTTATCTGGGAAGTAGCTGGTGGGAAAAAACAAGCGGAAATGGCTCAGTGTACGCGTTTTCGACAACAGGAAGAAGAGGAACAAGCTCAGCAACGCGATCATTGGTCGATAGCCGAAAATGAATTTGGTCAGCTATTTCCTCCGATTGAGGCCTTAGACGAACAGGACTACACGGCTCTGATGCTGCTTATTTTTAAAGTATTGCGAGACGATTTTGTGTCCGAAATTGCCCTTAAGCAAATTCAATGCGACTGGGAAGTAGACAGTCAACACGAGAAAAGCTTAACTTACGATAAATTCTTTTCGGCCATATTCGAATTGGTAGACGTTTGGACATGCGATATGGAGGAGATCACATACGATCGCTTCTTGGATCTACTAGCTCGACGAATCACGCAACGAGTATTAGTTTACATGGATGGAACAGAGCTAAAGTTTTCGTTATCGGATAATTTTGAATACCAAATTGTGGTGAAGGCTATTCCATTGCAAACTGTTCCAAAATTCGTATCTGTCGCTCGAGTTGTTGCTGCTATTGGAATGACGACAGTCGGTGAGTTAGTCAGTGCTGATCCTACAGTGATCGAGCGAAGTCGAATCGAGTTTATTCAGAGGAATAGTGGACATGTAGTCTCAAAACCTATCGGTGAGCTGCGAAAAATTGGGCAGGATCTACAAACACTCCTTGAAATGTTTAAAAGTATAGCATTCCAGTACGAAAATTCTAATTATGCTCTCGAAAAAACTGTATTGCGTAAAATGCCCAACACTGTCGACTTTAGGTCGCATCTTGGAGAAAGCAGCGGTGAGTTTGAAAAGAGTGGTGTCGACCAGAGCCAGCTTGAACAAATTTCTGCGAAGGTAGAGTCTGATACTGCAATTATAATTAAGAGTGAGTTTGGAAAGATTAATGATACAAACTTGCCGCAAAATGCTGATGATCTCTCGGCCTCACTTGTTCACGGCAACAGCGATACTTCCACGATTGCAATTGCCCGACTTGACGCAAAATTTGACAGTGTGCGCGATGCCACAGGCAACTATGACTTACATCCTATATCAATAGGTCGAGACGCGAGAGAGGATAGCAAAGGATGCTTAAAGCCGATTGATACGATGTACGATTTGCAGCTTGCTGATGCTCGAGTAATAAATGCTTTGCGCTCAACATTTATAATTGCAAAAGCAATTTCGATCAAGCGTCAAACAGAGCTACCATCTATCCTGAACGAATTAGTGAAGTTTGGTGTCGATATTGATGTCACAAGGCTCCCAGAAAAAACAATTCGGGACCGGTACGATACTCTGTATGACTTACTTGTCGTACGAGAGGGCGAAAGTCTAAAATCACTTGCAGCTGTCATATTAGAGCAGATCAAAGTGGTATTGAGCATACACGGAATAACTGTTGATGACGAAGAAGCTGTCGAAAAAGTATACGACGGCTTTTTTAAGTCCGTATTGACAGGAACGGGTGACTCCATTATTGAAGCGGCCCGAAGCTGGGTGCAGGATACGATAAGGGAAAACAGAGTTAACGATTACATAAAGCACGACTATCACGAGCTTACATCAATTGATGAAATCAAAACGCTTGGAACAGATATCGGAGACGAAGAATTTCTTGCGCTATTGACTAACGACAAAAATACTGAAGACAAAAAAACCGATGCATTTAATGCGCCATCGACCAAAAATGTTGTTTCAGAAGGTACAGTTGCAGTCGACATCAATACGCCAACAGTACACAATATGTCGACCATAAGTCTCGACCGAGCTCTCGCTGTGTCTGTTGACAATTCTAACGGAACTGAAAGTAGATCATTCGATTCTGTCAAAACGTTTGTACACCGCGAACACAAATCAACACATCAAGCAGCAAAGGACGTACAACGCAAACCAGAGACTAGAAAGTATAAAGAAACTACGATGAAAAAAGTCCTTGAGACGCCGTTACGTGCATCAAATCGCAAATCTAGTATTCCTAAAACATCGGCTTCAATACATTCAAAAGAGAGTCGGTCACTGAGCAAGGATCACCACTACGAGAATCTGGTCACGATAAGCCAAAATTTCAAGCCGCTCATTTCGACTCAAAGTGGCCAAGCACAGGCCCCCGTCGTGGCGAAAAAAGCAGCCGACGAAAGCTCTCCAAGTTCATTCGAGTCAATAATTGAGACAACAGATACATCAGACGTAGCTCTTCATAATGATGCCAAGCGCAATCGACCAAAGCCTAATCCACGCTACGGACGGCTAGATACTGAAAGCAAGATAGATACTGCTATCGGCATAAGGGACCATCGCAACATCTCTGAGCAGCATGCTGCCCCTAGTGTTCTGGACGTTGCAAATATGATTGAAGAGGATGATACTGGTCAGAATGCTGGTATATGTATCGATCTGGAAAGGTACGAATCATTGAGTGCAAGCTTTTCAATAATGTCCAAATCGTTTCTTTGCTCAGGTCGGTTTCAATGGAGCCCAAAATGCCTCAAATTATAATCAGTGGCGCAACAAGCGCAAGGAACATACCAATTACTGGACGCTACATTCAGCTTTTGGGTCTCGGTACAGTTGTGATTACGAAAGATGAACGTGAGCTTTTTGACTTGCTACAGTTGCGCAAAGGACTTGGCACTGATTTGGTATGCTTCGTTCTGCTTTCTTTGCTAAAAAAATATTGTCTTCACGTATTGCCACTACATTTATTCCGATGATGATGTCAAAGGTTTGCTTTGATATCGGGACTGATCTCGACACGGCTGTGACAAAACTTCAATTACTCCAACATCAGGTAGGCAATCGAGTAATTCTATTCGGTGGAAATAAGGATGAACCCGACAAAACTCAGCAAACTGCGTTGGAATGCCTCGCGCACGGTGCACTCTACTTTGCTACCATTCCATTAAATTTTCCTCGACTACGGGAATCCATCATGTCATTCTTTGAGAATTCCAAGCAGCCGTACATCCTTCGACACCGGAAAGCACCTGCACAAGCAGCTCAGGTTGGGCGCAAATTTGACGTGGCTGCTTCCTCTCTACCATCTTTATCCATGACATCTCGTGAAAATTTTCAGTCGATTTCTCACCATACAAGTAAGTCTCGTCAAGCCGAATTTACTCCCATCGCACCCGACACACCTCGATCTCTACCATTGAGGCATCGACCAACTCGGTTTTTAAACCGTTAAGTAACTAGATATGATTTCTCTAAGTTGCCAATGTTTATCGAACTGAGTCATCTATCGAATTTCTAACCCTGCAACAATGGCACTCGATTAACCATCACATTTAATCTTTGTAGAAGGTTCTGAACTAAGGTACTGAATAGCAGTCGCTACGTAATCAATCGCACGAAGGCGAAAGACGAGATTAAAATGCTGCCACCAAAAGACTAGCGCAGTCAGTATTCCAGTATGACCCCCTTGGTTTGAAGCCGAGTAGAACGAGGAATGCCCAGCAACGGCACAGCTTCCCATAATTGAAAATCTTTCTCTTGCATATGCGACGAATATATCGAGTTAGTTTATATCAAACTAGTTTAAGGTCATTTGCGAGGTCAAGCATACAACCCGCACCTCGTTGTTCCTCCCAACTCCTTGTTTAAAGCCCGAATCATGTTATTTGTCCGAAAAACAAATAGCATATCCCTTGGAAGCTGCTGGAGAAAGTCGGTGACCTAAAATAATAGTTAGTTAGTCTCCGTACTTGAAAAAATAGTCTAGTTGATTATGTACGTCGGAAAACTGCATTCTTTTTAAATTCTCGGACAGCTTCTGACGTTCCAATTCGCTCATGGACGCGTCCAGACGCCCCTTGTGCTCAATTGTCCGGTAAGTAAACAGCAGCGGCAAATATTTTGCAAGTTCTCCAATATGTAGTCTTTTACCACAATCGTCCAACAGTGCGCTATCTCGCATAAGCATTGCACGCCATAAATCGCAATATGTTTCACGAAACTGATCGTCCAGCTCTCGGTAAAGCCCGTGGTCCAGCAAAACAAGCTGTTCTTTGCGGTGAGCATTAGAGTCAGGATTGCGGCGCACAAAGATGTTACCAGCGTGCGGGTCGCAATGTACAAATCCATGGCAGAATACCATTTCGCTAAACACTTCACACAATACTCGTGCAACTTTGGGCGGATCAAGGCCAAGTGCTCTAATAGCTTCAATCTGCGAGATCTTTGGTGCAGTTATATATTCCATCGAAATCATTCGCTTTGTGCTCAGATCGTCGTAAACAATTGGCACATGAACATTGCTATTGTGCTTAAAGCAAGCTGCAATGCGATAACTATTGTTCTTTTCATTTTCAAAGTCCAGCTATAAATCAAATCCAAATTGTACGCTACAAGTTAGAAGATCATTAAGAAAGCAGTACATTGGGCATTAAAGTATACCTCTGCCAACAGAGCCTTTTGAAACTCTGGAAAGAGCCATTGAAGTTGAACGTCGGGAAAACAATACTCAGTGAATTGGAATGCCCACTTGATAACTCGAATATCTGCTTTCATTTGCAGCTCTAAATGTGGATACTGGACTTTAACGGCCATTTCTCGTCCAAGTGCATCCACGGCGTGATGCACTTGGGCCAACGATGCTGAAGCAATTGGTGTCTGGTTGAACTCTTTGAAGAACTCATTCCAAGGTCGCCCCATCTCCGCCTCAATGGTCTGCTTGACTTTATCAAATGACACGGGCTTGGCCTGATCCTGCAATTGAGCAAGTGTCACAGTGTACTCCTTGGGAAGACCGTGATTAAAGGTGGCAAGTTGCTGCCCAAATTTTGTGTAAATACCACCGTTCTCAAAGCACAAGTAAAGAAGCCGATGAGCGATGCGCTGATTTAGACTCTGCAGCTTAGAATGATAGTCCGGGTGATCTCTCTCGATGCCTTTAAAACTGTTGCGATAGTCCCACAACACTTGTCCTCCCGTAACGAACACGCGCAGCGATCGTGACAGTATATTGCTGTATTAGAGAGACAACGTTAACGACTACCCGAAGCATTTGGTTACAGTAAGGAGCCTACTTACGCATTGACTTCATCAGCAGCGTAGACACTACCTGATAGCAATGCAAGTGCTGTCAGCGAGCGCCTAGTATGTCTGGTGAGAAGGCTGGTCATCCGGCATATATTAGAATAGCCTATAATAGGATTATTTTATAATTCTGTTAATTGTGTCCTGATAAGTGGTAATTCTTATGCAGGTGCGTTTACTTTTTGTGCTGACCTGCTGATCGGCATTTTTGTCTAAGCTAATTACAGCTTATGATTGCCCACCACATGCGCTAATCTATCTACGCGATTACGTTTCGCCATTAACAAGTCTTGATCTGTTCTCATAGCTATATAAAGTAACTTTGACTGAATATTTGATACTTAACCCCTTTTGACTCTGGTCCAAGCATTGCTCAGCATTCTTTTTTATAAATGTGTAACTTTTAGGTCGACTCATTTGGTAGACCTCTCAATCTTTATCTTCTGTTCATATTTATGCAGTTAGACGGTCCCTGATGATCTGCGTATATGCTTATGACATGAAGTTTGGCAGCTGTTGCGCTTGGTAGTATAGCCAGCAGAACAAAAGGCAAATGTTAGGTTCTTAGTGCTTAAATAATCGATTTTGAGCTCATTTCGATGGACTACAAAGAATGTGCCAAGTTTTCACGTGTAGCTTTTATCAATTTAAGAAGACTTGTGCTCACCCTCGCATTTGGAACTTGGCTTTGTCGCTTCCATACTTTAACGATACACCTGGACGGGATTTGCTTGCGCTGAATTGGCTTCCAGTACTCGCCTTTGCACGTTTGGCGCGTAATTAATTCCCTATCCTTACAGCTAGCTTCATCCACAATGCAGGTTATTTGTGTTATCTTTGTCGAGTCGGTAAGTCATGCAGACTCTTGGTTGCTGTCGTATTTACTTGTGCCGTATAAGTCACATGATAAAATGCTGAGATTTTCGTGCCTGATGGCGCGGCTGTCGAGATATGGAGGCACATGTCGGTGCAGACCCCTTTAAATATTCTCTCTGACCAATGCATCCATGAGGTGACAGTAAGCTTTGGTTTGGTAGATTCCTGTCGATTAAATTATTGGTGTGCGTCTTCTAGTGACGTCGAAATATCTTGGGAGTACCCCACACAATTACCATAGTGGCAGTATATTGTGGCGTCCATCGTGCTGTTCACTTCTGTGCTCTTGTCATGAAGTGCATAATTGTTGCTTGGTGTAAAAGCTCACAGTTCTGACGTGTCCAAGTCCATACCACACTTGAGAGAAGGTTGGGATGAAAAGCAGTAATCTTGTAAAGACACCTGATCCTGGATCCAAGCTGAGTAAGGCTTTGTGTGATGATGGTTGCAAGCACGAAGAAACTATGGCTAAAGTGCCATATCGCAATGCTGTCGGCTGTTTGATGTACATCATGGTTGGGACTCGGCCAGATTTTGCTGCTGCGGTAGCAGTTCTCAATCAGTTTGCGACGGATCCGAGTCCCACACACTGGCAAACACCAAAGCGTGCGTTTCGCTACATCCAAGGCACAAAGACGCACGGCATCAAGTTTCAAGCAGCAAGTGAAGCCGAACTCAAGACTACTCAGATGCGGGTTGGCTGGTAACAACGAGACTCGACAGAGTACAAGCGGTCACGCGTTCCTTGTGAACGGGGGATACATCGGCTGGAGAAGCAAAAAGCAGCGCACGGTGACCTTGTCCTTTACGTAGACAGAATATATGGCGTTGACGAAAGCTACTTAAGAAGCGATCAAGCTTAGTATAATTTTGTGTGAGCTCGGCGAAATGACGCGGGACGATCCAGTTTCGGTGTTTTAGGACAATTAAGGCGAGGTCGCGCTGGCCAAGTACTTTGGGTTTCACAAGTGCACTCGACATTCGCTACCACTTTGAATGTGTGAAGGTTGAACAAGATCAAATAGTGTTGCAGTATTGCTCGACAATGTTCATGGAGGCAGATCTGATGACCGAACCAATCACTGCCGTTCACTTCGAAAGTCTCCAAGGCAAGTTAGGAATTAATCCATCAAGCCTGTCAAGTCGAGTGGAAGTGTTGTTATGAAGAACGGCCGTCAGCCTGTAGCCATTCATATTTGCCAGTGTGGATAAGGTTTTGCACGGCGCTAACGTAAGCTGCGGTGTCAGAGCTTTACAAAGGTAAGCAGTTGCCACACAAGTATCCAGTTGAGTGTATTCAGAAAGCCCGTAAAAGCTAGAATATGTACAGTAAGAAATCCAGTAAAATGTTTGGTAGAGTTCTTTAAAAACAGACGATATTCTTAAGAGGTAGCACATGATAGCATACTAATAACCTTAATTGTATTCATTCTTCAGTTTTTGTCATTTACTGCTCAAGCAACGGAAACAAAGTATTCTAAGATATACTTTACCCATCCTGACGTGTCATCTCCGTATGTTCGCAATGTTTGACAACTGTTGTCGGAAAACTGTTTACGGGTATCCTACCGGTACTCCACTACTGTTCGTGGCGTTCCTGCATTCGCAATCTGGGCAAAACTCCCACTTGACTCGACAGCTTGTGGTTCGTGGATACCGAGCTTGCTTCGAAATATGCCGAACTGTGTTGACGGAATAAACTTCGACATGGTGTCGGCCAGTATCTCGTGTATAGGGTACCACTTGATCAACATCGACTCTTTTGCGTATAAAGTGATACCGAATGCCGATGTGCTTGGTGCACCTGCGAAATCTGGGTTTCTTAGCCAGTACGATAGAGCCTTGATTGTCTATAAAAATCTTGATAGCTTGAACACTTGACATTTATCAAGCTCGCATAAAAAAATCTTCAACCAAGTCGCCTCTTGAGCGGCTTTTGTCAAAGCCATGTACTCAGCCTCTGTTGAGAATAGTGCCAATGTCCACTGTTTTTACTTTCTCAGCTGCCGCATCCTCCATCCACCATGAACGCATAGCCACTCGTGCTTCGTCGTGTTATCTTATCGCCTGCCCATTCTGCATATGAATGGCCTTGAAGTCCTTCTTGGCCTCAACTTTGAAACTTGATGTCATGCGTCTTTGTTTCTTGCCTGAAACCCCTTTGAGTGCCTACGAGTGAGTTGGACATGGGTCTGAGGCAAAGTGGCTAAGTACTTCAACTGCAGCTGCTAGGTCTGGCCGAGGTTCACCCATTACATGCATGAGGCAACAGACTGCATTTCAATATGGGACTTTTGTCATGGTCTCTCCATGGTTACAACCTCCTTTGCAATTGGTCAATTTAAATTCCAGATCTTAAGGGGTTATAATGAGGCTACTCTTTTCCATATCAAACGTTTCCAAGGTCTCACTTGCAAATTTAGTCTGATGAAGAAAACGTTACCACTCATAGTGCTTCGCTCGATCTTCATTCCCGAAAAGCATTGGCAAGAAGATGTCTCGACCAGCAAGTCATCACCCGGTAATTTAACGCAAGTGTCCGATGGCGGCTGTTAAGCGTTGCGAACATACGATGATGATGGGTATACTTTCCGATTGGCTGAAAGTATATCTTGAAACTAGTATATTATAGCAAGCCCAGTACATGGTAAATAATAGGCTTAGAGCTAGCAAACACCTTTGTGAACTAAGGACCTTAAGTTTTTACTTTGCATTTTTGCCAAGTGATGTTTACGCAACATTTTCAGTAGGTTATGAGCTCAATCCCCGCCGACTCTGCTATTGTCACCATGGACGCGTCTACGCCAAGCCGTATAACAAATTGGACGGCACTAATTTTCCCAAGTAGAAATTCAAGATGCAGATGTTGTTGGGGGAGAAAGACTTGTGAGACGTGGCAAGTGACGAGATCAAGATGGAGCAATACGTCACATCGCTCAAACAAGGGACCTTGAGAAAAGTTACGCAAGGCGCTTGTGATTATCTATCTCGCGATGGAAGATTCGCAGCTGCCACTGATTTGCTCAGCAAAAAGCGCGCATGATGCATGGTCAAGGCTCGAAGGACATTTAAAGAAGAAGAGCCTGGCCAATCGACTCATCATTCGTCGACGTCTCCTGACAGCAGCGATGAATTAAGGTGATGATGTACTCTAGCGCATCAGCAAGTTTAACGCAGCAGCTTAATGTGATCGGGGCTCTGGTAAGCAAGGACGACTTGATAATCACGATTCTGAGCAGCTTGTGAGACTCGCACCAGTTCCTCATCACGGCACTGACGTCAAGTGCTGATTCATTAATGTGGGAGCTCGTGACGTCTCGGGTAGTACACGAGGACGTGAAACGCAATGAACAAGGTGACGGCATCGATAAAGCCGCGCGCAGCCAAGAACAAGCGTTAATGTTCAATGATAGCAACAAGCGCAAGGGATGATTTGTACAGGCAAAGATAAGTGGGTCTTGCCAATTCTGTAGGGAACAAGAACATTCGATTGCTACGTGTCCCGCACAAATTTGTAATAATGCGGAGCAGAAAAGGACGCAGCGAGCAGACGTCGCACAAGCTGAAAGTAATTCGAGCGAGTTTCTGTTTTTTGTGGGTGGTGGCTCAAGGGCTACAAATTCAAGCTGTGTTTGGCTAGTAGACTCGGAAGCAACTAAATATATGACGTAGTCATAAGAGGATATGAAGAATCACAATACCATGTCTCAGGTGAACGTACACCTTGCTTACGACGGTATTGGACCAGTTCCCATGTGTGCCGCTTCAAACCCTCCATTGTCTTTGCCTATCCCGGAGGCTGACATTTCTTCAAGAGTCCATCGCTGTTAAAATGACGCGTGTCGCTCGGATCTCTAGTTTCTATTGCCTATTTAAGCAACTTATTTCTTGTGCGTCATTTACCGCTGAGATCAATGCCAATGTCGCGTTCTGGCACTTAATCACCATCTATTTTTGACTCTGAATGGTCATCTTCGGTGCTTGATTCTTTATAGACAACAGCAACACTATATATATTTTCATCCACAAACTCAATTATCTTGTTCGTCGGCACCGTTGAAAGCGCTTTACGGTCTCAAACAAGCAGCGCGGGGTAAGACCTTCGATGAGTTTGAATGATCTACTCGCCTCCGTGTTTCTGCTTTCGACCCATGCATTTTTGTTAAGAATGTCGACAGCCATTGTATACTATTGCATACTGGTATTGGTCGACGTGGACGATGTAATCGACAATGGGAGCTCAGCTGAGCTTATTGCACAGTCCAAAGTCACTCTTCGAGATGACGGACAGTGAAAACTGTGCTTTCATTTTGGGTGGATAACGTCGACGGTAGTGTCACACTAAGCCAGAGACACTATGTCGACGACATTTTTAAGCGCTTCAAATTAGTGATTGCAAGGCAGTACCGAATCTGACAGACTTGAGCTTACAGTTAGTGCCAAGTGCTGCAAAAAAAGAAAGGTTGATGCTACATTCTTGTGCAGCTGTCGGTGCTCTAATGCATCTAATGTTTTCAACACGTCCAGACATTGCTTTTGCTGTTGAAAATGTGCCACGTTTCATGGAAAACCCACAAGCCTAGTGAAATAGTGGACAATCGTGGATATTCGGATGCAAACTGGACTAGCTATCGTGTTGACCGCAAGTCAACTTCTGGCTATGCATCTGTATTAGTGGGTGCACCTGTGAGTTGGGAAAGCAAGAATCAATTATGCATATCACCATCGACCAGCAAAGCCGAGAAAATTGTACTTAGCCTGACAATACAATAAGGCAAGTGGGTGCATCGTCTTCTTTTGCGAAATTTTAGGTGCAGCAGGCAAACAGAAACCAAAACTAGAGATTATCTAGGACAATCAATCATTTGTCTAGATGGCGAAAACTTCGGTCTATCATGTTCTCACCAAGCGCATTGACATCAACAGTCGTCACATTCGTGACGGAGTAAAGCGAGGTGAAGTCAAGCATGAATATTGCAAGCATTCGGCAAGGCTGGCGGACATCATGACAAAAATGCCTCCGAGACCAAGTCATGTTGACCGAAAGAGAACCTCAGAGTTCACGCGTGCTTGCCTTGAGGGAAATTTCCAGTTTACCTCGGTTCGTTCCAATTTCCTAGGTTCATCCAATACGAGCGGCTGTCCGACGGCTCAAAAAAACGACGATGGCGTCATGGAAAGGCGCACTAAAGATGCTTAAATCCGGATGAAGATTAACTGCGCCCGAATGAAAAGATGATTGCGCCCGAATGGTTGGTCGTTTTGATTGGCTTAAATAGATGATTGACTTCAAGGTAGCAAAAAAGTCGCAAACTTTAAAAATACATTCACTTTGAAATTTTTCCTTTTATCAAACATGTGTCTTCGCTAGGTTTTCTTCACTCAAACACTTTCACACAAGCTTTAAATCTTTGCCGTCGCTTTGCTCACCTTCTAACAGTAAACGCTTTAAAGCATTAAGCTTAAGCTAGTAATTACTGTGTGCGAATGAGGGTACGCATTCATAAAGAAGTCATGATGATGGTGCCATATCAAAAGGCTGTGGCTGCCTCATACACCTAATGATGAACACTCGGTCGAGCCTTGCAGCCACAGGTGGCGCATCTAGCCAGTTTGCTTCCGACTCACTTACTACTAAAATAGACCTTCGTTACGTGCAAGGAGCAAAACGTACGGCATTAGACCGCGCTAGAGTTAGATAGCACGATGCTGTTGAGATGAGCGATTCCGCTCATGGTGAGAGCTACTTCCGACAAAATATGCAGAGCTCACCTGGTGGGTTGTATATCGATGCGAACCATACATCTCTACACAGTGCAACACAGTGGTCTCATCTATTGCAAAAAAAGACAAAAAGCACATAATTGTGCGGTGTATGCGAACGAATATAAGTGTAAGCTAGAAAATCAGAATACTCTGGTCGATGCGCTTTTGCGTCAGCCAGATAATGAGCTAGCTTATGTCACAACGGTTTATCGTTATTGGATCCAATTTGTGGCGCATGCGCAAGGATTGACGCTGTTACAGCGTTTTACGAGATGACGAATTTAAAAAATCGGACAAGATATTCTCGATACGGTCAAGTGAACCTCGAAGATAGCGGAACTGTTTCATATCAGCACTGATAAAGGTGACCCGCCACGTGTAGTGCCTTCTAAATATGAGGATTATAAATATATTTATTTTATAATACACTAGTTACCGGTCACACTGGTTGAGGGATGGACGCATGGCTTGTAAATAACCGACTATTGGCGGCTTAAATGGTCGAAGCTGGTCTTCATATGTAAAATCCGTACGAAGCGTGCACTCTCGTCAAATGCGATTTTGCCAATGGCAAACCTATCGGTGTTATTGCGGTGCTAGAAGCTCATTAGCATGGGTTCCATGGTCGGCCTGCCAAAGAACTGGTACTTGTTGGCTGATCAAACAAACTGGCTCATTCAGCGGCTTCGCTGGTCACAGTCGACGGTGTCGACACTAGAGTCGCATTCTCTTTGGGAAACATGATCTCTCAGCGTCAGTTTACCAACCTGGAAACTCGCTTGCTTGGCTCCAAGCTATTTGTACAGCAAACCATCTACAGACCGATGTTCACACAAAGCGGATCAATCACGTCGACGTAATGAAGGAGCGTACTTTTACTCATTTACTCTGCACTAGATAGTGTCGTTCACGCCTCAGCAGGCAAAAATACTGTTCAATGTGAAAAGGTTAGCTAAAAACAGTTGTACGGCTTGCTGATTCCATCCATCAAATGTTTAAGCAAGTTAAAGACGTTGCGCTAAAGTGAAGCACAAACGAGACAAAATGGCGTGAAGCTTAAGGGTTTTAAAAAGTATACTGACCGAGAAGGAGAATATAAGTTAAATCTTCAAATTGAAGACCTGGGCTTTTTGAATCTTATAGATAAACTTAAGAGTGTTTTAATTGGTGTGTTTAAGACGAATCTGCATTGCATCATTTCATATGTGGCTTAGCGTACCCGCTCGACATTCCCAAAAAACATGCGGACACACATATCAATATAAGCGAGCTACTTAAGCTCTGTGACAATCGAGTGTAGGAGTCTTGATACCGACACATAGCCACGGAGAACAACTAATCAGAGTGCCACAACTTTGTCTGGAGGGGAACAAGCTGAGCGACTTATTCTATTATTAATCGAAGCAAATGCGCACTTGAGGCTTTATATTGCTCTACAAATCTCGAAAGTAAGGCACTCACTGCACGTCTTGTCCAAAACGTCGACTTCATCGGCATTATAGCTGACCGGCTTCTAATCGTGTCCTCAATATGCTGGTGATGAGCGAATTCGAAGTGAAGAGAACTTAGTGCGTTGCATGGTGCTGAAAAGCATCGTTCTCATCCCAAGGGAGCAAACCCCACCATGCATTATCGTGCGATACCATAGTATCTTGTGAAGTGGAAGGAACATCCTCAATTTGCAAGTTCAAGGTACTACTTTGGCTAGCGTCGTAACCTCTTTTGAAATATAATTTTAGCGTCATTGACATGACTACGCTTCCGCTTTCGGAAACGAAGCACGAGAATTGCTCATCCAAGTTTTTGTTGACCACTGCAGAAGCAGTGCTTCCGGTCGCTTGACGTTCTAGATCATACATTGCGGGACGACAGCACGTTAGCCAACAACAACAAGTGTTTGACCGAACTTGTACCGAAGATAGCGCTCCACTTGTAAATCGATTTCCCAAACATGTTGCCAAGTTTAGGCAAAAATGACAGTTTCTTGTACATTTGTACGCAACGTGCAAACGCATTTTCCTCACTACCCAAACCAAGGATGTTGAAAAGATCCATACATAAAAATTGACGATTGAGCAACGGTCGAGTAGGGGTTTACAAACGGCGAGACAGCCAAGTGAAGACTTTTATGCGATTATGTAGCAATCGAGCAGGGGTTTCATAAAAAAGAGTGGTCGAACAAAATTTTCTGCGTAAAGCGGTAATAGCAGAGGCATGCGCTTGACTCTTGTGTGATACATCCGATCCCTATCGATGCGATCATGAGAGGCTTCCCATTCTAAATGGGGTAATTTCTTTCCCGAAGGTAGAGATCCACCAGGCTTGAGCTCAATGTCGAGCTGAAAGGTGAAGAATAGACGCAATTGCCGCCGCATAGCGAGGTGCTATTGGCTGTAAATAAGTATTAAGCTAGCTGGAACAATTTTTCTGATGAAGAAGTTCAAGGGAAATGCAAGTCGCGCCTGCACACTAATAGTCGAGAGTCCACCACATGATTTTGTGTCGCTTACGCGTCTTTAAAGTCTCTCCTGGAAGTACATTTCCTCTTGTCATTTAGGTAGGTGATATAAAGCAAGCGTGCCCATTACCGAGTCTACGCACGCAGCCGGCAATATTTTTTTTTACCGCGACTAGAGGCAAGCTGTGTCAAAAGAGCTTAACAATGACACTTTTACGAATATGAATCTTAATGTACAACATCCCAAACAAGTTTCTGGTTATAAAAAATTCGGCCTATAGTATTGCTCGCTTCAGGATCGATCTGACGCCTGACTTGCAATACTAGGAAACGCGTGGATTGTCTCTCAAACGAAAGGTATTGTTAAGCCCTTTAAGAGCCGTCGCGATGCAGGTCCTGTCTGCGACGGCAATCTGTTTGCATGAATAAAGTCATGAGCGGATGGCGATTTATTACGCTTTTGACTATCTTAATGGCACCACCATCTCAGTACAGACTTTAATCATGATACTTGACTTCGCAGCGGGCAGCACCATCTTTGGCGGCACCAACGGCTTCTTTCAGATACTGATGAGACCTAGCGACGCTCCTCTAACGGTAGTAAGTATTTCTGGTGGGATGCTCGGATGTGGCTCGTGATACCGCAGGGCTCACAAAACATATAAGCTTTGCAGTATCCGTGTGTGTCGTGTTTAACTACATGGTATCCGATGAGCCATATTGCTTTGCATATTTATACGGAGTTTTTTCGTTAGACGCCTGTGCTACGAACATGGTCTCAGTGCGATATAACCGTACTCAATTTATCTTACTATTTTTGTGATTGTATTTGTTTCTGTAATTTTAACCATCGTGAAAAGCCGTCGCACTTATTGTAGGCGGTCCTACATCCTCTTTCCCTAGTAACACAAGCTAGGCGCTCAGTGTCAATGTATTTGTATTTGATCCTCCCGTCACATCTCTCAGCTGTAAAAGGATGCATGTTTCGTGGGCCAGACCAGCAAAATATCCTATTGTTGCCCAGCTGAAGATTCTTCATCGCGACTGATACCGGCGTGATTGACGTCGACGCTGTTTTTCGACACCATGGTCTGCCCGAGTAAGTTTTCACTAAACGATTTTTATTCACTCCGATAATCTAATTGGTGCTCATTAAATCATTAGATACTCAAGCCTTGGATGTCAGCGACGGTACACTTTGAAATAGGGAGACAAATAGAGTGTCTAAGCTGAGCGCTGTAATTTGTTAAAAGTAGCTACGCTGGGATTTTTTTCTGATCATAATGTTTATTCTCGCCTGTAACGAAGCTCACTTTTAATGAAGCTAAGCACGCGTCAGCGGGTAGGACCTCGCTCTATAATAGCAATTGTTGGCATCTTTGTGCTCCGAGTCAGTTAGCTGTACAGCTGCGTTAGGCATCACACCGGTGTCAACACCGGCACTCTTGGCACTATTTAAGGCGCGACATTCGCTCGCTGTGGCCTTTGCCGCTCCGTAATATCGCAAATTCACACGGGAAACTTTTTTATTCCGCACAGTAATGGCAAGAGCCACTTGTCTTTGCCTGCACAGGACGCCCTTTGCGCTTGTTGCTATCATCGACAATGAACGCTTACCCTTGGCTGTGCGCGGCTCCATCAATGCTGCCACCTTGTTCCTTGCGCTTCATATCCTCATGTATTACCCGAGGCGTCACGAGCTCCCACGTCAATGAATTAGCACGTGATTTTAGTGCTGTATTGAGAAATTTATACGATTCACTTAAACTGTTTAGAAGCGTGATAACCGATTTCCCGCGTCTGAGTTCAACTGGAAGAATGGTCTAAACTTTGACGCAATTCAAGGGGCAAACGATGAGCCTTCCGACTCTACGATCAGCGACATTCTTATTGCGGACTATGCCCATCATACTCAAGGACTTACACGCCAAAATTTTCTGCACAAGATGAAACAGAAGCTAAGTTGAAATTTTGTTTCATTAATGGCCACTCAATTTGTATTTGACGCGTTGGAACTCGCAGAAGTTGAAGAAAAAGTGACCATGGTCGGAAGTACATCAGTCCTACAAATCAGGTAACTAAGTATCACTATCCAACAGATTGAATCCGAAATTCGACATTTATAAATTTACGTCTGAGTAACTTTGCGTCGCATTATATAAGTTCGTTTGACGTACTTAAGGCTATATGGGATACCCAAGCCCTAGACAAATTTTCTTCGCCACGGTCACCACCAATATTTTTGCTCTAGGCAGCTCAAATCTGCTATACTATGCTGATTACGGATGTTACATCAGTACATACATCATACCTCCCTCCCGGCAAGCTTGCTGCGCGAAGAAGCGATCGCTCTAGTACCTCGCACACGCAAGAGAACCTCTGTGCTTGACACATGGTCATTATATCAAATAATGACACAATTAGTCACCGCATTCTCGGCCGCTGTTGCGCACTGGTCTGTTCAACTGTAATCTTCTTACGCATCGCTTAATATGTTAAAATGCTTTTTGTACTAGTCCTAAACAACCAAAACATTTCTGACGTTGTGCTGACCGTCCACCCTTACTAGACTCGCAATTTACTTTTGCTTTTTATGAAGCGCATTTCTGAATGCGTAGCACCAATATTGACGCCGTCCTTCTTTGACACGAACTATTGATAGAATAACGAATCAGGTCATTAGCTTGCAAAGAGAAAAACGTTAACCTCAGCCAATCAAAGCTATCTATCAATCGGGTCCAACCACCTATGCCTATCCATGATGTCATCGCTGCTTGATCGCGCCGTCGGACAACCGCCATCGGACAATCGTCGAAATACAACCGTGAGCGAATATCGTACCCGAGTTCACTCGCTTTATACTGCTGTGCGAGACGATCTGTGAGCAACACATCCACACCTTTGAAACTTCTAGTTCCAAGGCGAATTCGAAGTATTGTAGCAGCAACAAAAGGATGATGCTAGCCAACAAGGCTAGAGCTGGACAGAGATCCCGCACCAGTTGACCGACTTTAATTCTCTCGCGCATTGTGTGCTATTGGATATAACTTTGTTTAGTGTAACGAGAGTGCGCCATCGCCAGCCAGTTTTAGCTTCTCCAGCTGATGCATCCGTTGATCAAGACAAAGACGAGGCAACTCATCCTACTCTTATATCGCTGTCGTACCGCTTCAACTGAACACAAGTCTATTCGTCCGGATGGCATTGAAGTATAGCAGTACGCGTTTTGGAGCTTGCCAGAGTTTTAGACAAGGATTGGCAGCGAATTGGCTCAGATTGTCCTCTGCTGCTCTAAAATTTGAACGAGAAGGCACAGGGTGCAGCCGACAGCACTTCAACATGGCACGTTCTCCATCGTGTCTTCGTGCTTGCATCTATCCTCCCACATGTTTTCTGTCAGCTTGAATTGTGGATCGCACAAAATTGTGTGTCAAACTTGATCAACATTAACGGAGAAACTTGATTTGCCGCATCTTGTCTAGCGCGTGCTTTGTTGATGAATGTACATCGTCACTGCTGCTCGTCAAATTTAAGTCTTCTACATACAAATCATAAAAATCATGGTGCCATCACTGCGCTTGCTGTAGACACAGTGATCGTCCTTGCTCTTGATAAAGACCATATTGTTTGTTTCCACATGCTTAAGACCGTAGAGTGAGCGCTTGAGCTTGCACACATACTCCGGTCGACTGGGGTCAGCAATTGCTGCGTATAAATCTCTTCGTTCAGAATACCATTGAGAAACGCAGTCTTCGACGAAGGTCAAGCGTGGGCTTTTTAGTAACAATGCCACGTATATATACATGTACACAAGATCTTCAGCTCACAACTACTTGCTTTTCAAACCGATTGCTTTTCTATGCCAATAATCAACCGAACCAAGTCGTCTAGACTGTACCTATCCGTGCGCCTACCCATGACGTCATTGTTGTTAATTCGCACCATCAATCAGCCTCCACCGGACAACCGTTGCTGGGGAGCCGTGTACCGTATCCCAACAATTCTCCACTCCTTAACAAGACGTTCTTGCAGCCGCAATTTTGGCAACGCCCCCACTAGATGTAAGCTACTCGATTTCACTGAGCTGTCTTTAGTGCAGGATGCTAGTAGCTATCCGACCAATCTTAGGACCAAGCTTCATAGCCTAATTACACTATGGGGCTGTTATTTATCAGTAGGGTTTCCAGCCCATCCGACTGTTACACACCCATTTAAGGCATGTGGGTTTATTGATTGTGATCACTGGGCCACTATAGGGGCTCACCTTTCGCTGCCTCAATTCGAATCTTATCGAGGTACCTGCTCGAGCGACTAACCGTTCGAGCCACAAGGTCGGCCAACCTATTTACTAGATATGGCAGCTTGTGGTGCTTGTACATCGAGTTCGATCTGAAGTGTGGTGTAGGATGGACGTCGGCATGAGATCTAGAAGCATTTTGTGTCTCGGGCAGTGTTCGAGTATTGCTAAATTTTCCTTCACCTATTTGCGTATGAAGTAATAGCAATTGCAAATGTGCTTGGTACGTTCGAAAGATGAAGGCTCTTGGCTAGCGCACTCAAGCCTTAATTCTTTTTAAGATTCTTAATTGCTTCATTGCTTGACATCTCGCCCAGGTTACATAGGAAATACTTTAGCTTAATTGCCTCATGAGCTGCCACACTTAGTGCCATAGACTCAGCTTTTTTTTGTTGATTTTGCCACTGCCCGCCAGTTTTTGCTTCTCCAGCTAACACATTTCTCCTTCATTATATGGGCGCAACAACTCCTTCTTCAACGTGTTTCTGTATCGCCTACCCAACCTGCGTCTGTATTGCCTCAAATTCCTTCTTGCCCCTTGCGACATTTCTCGACTCATCGGATCTGGTCAGGATCTCAAAGGTCTTGAATGTTTCTTGCACTCAAATGTACAGCTAGCATTTACTGTTGCAGATTCTTCCTTTGGAAGCTATCAAGATTCTAGAAGTCAAGATCTATGGCGCACACACCTATATTGGAAAATTAGTACTACCTTAGCAGGGTGCCCGGTGCCTTGCCTTTTTTGGATGTGTAGACGCGGCTTCTGCTGGTAATAACTTAGAGCTTTTGGAAAAGATGAAGATCTACTACGTGGGGTATCTTCAAACAGGAAAGAATCGTGTGCCTTTGCTGTTCGATCAAATATTTTATGAACCTGAGGATGCGGCTGCATTCCCTCTTGCCAGACAAGAGAGCACCTTTAAGGCACTCAATATTTGAAAAATTTGTGCCTTGAAGCTTTGGCGGTAGTGTCTCAGTGTAATTTAAGTCGGTGGAGCACTTTGTTGTTTTTCTGAGTCTCTTTTTCGATCAAAAGGCTGAGCTGGTAATAACGAGTGGCCATGATTATAGATGATCAGCTGCACGCTGTTTTTTCGCTCTCGTATCGAAAAGCCGTGCTAAAAGCTAAGCACTTGATCGTGAAACTACTCCATTTCAGCTTTTATATTCCGGAAACATATATAGGAACAGGTGAGACCAGCTTTACTTCTGGCGACATTCAATGTCCGTGCTCACGCATTCCTGCTAGTAAAGAAGGCATAAGCCGTATAAACTTTCATGAAAGAAGAAAGTGGACCGCCTTGATTGTTGGAGCACCACTCTCGAAGCAAGTCAAGGTGGCTGCGTCTAAAAATAAGCCCGCCTCGCTACGCTCTTTTAATGTATTCAGAGACGGTCGGAGATGCGAACAAATTACTTTACAAAACGAAGTACAGCCACAGCTGGGCTTGCTTTTCAGGCACGTCATGATCAGGCAATCTTTAGCTAATTGGGCCATGTGTAGTGCATCTGTACGACACGCCGACTCGGTTCGACGAAGGTGGTGCCGAGCAAAGCAAGTCAGCATTAGCTCGAACTGCGCGTCCAACAAATGCAGAAAGGCGCTCTTATCGATCTTGAAACCTTTTTATGGTTCGGGTGGACAATCTGTCTAGACGTGGAATAATTACCAAGTCTGACGGGGTCTTACAGCGCCGTATACAAAAGTGCAGAAAGAAAACAATCATATGGTGAGCGAATTTTTAATGACTCTGTTTTTAACAGGATCGAGGTGGGCATTCGGCTGCAGCTTAAAGACTAATATATATATAATACAATTATGGTTTTTAGGTCCCAACTTGAACTTTTTATGAGCAACTAGAATCAATTTTGCTATTTAGGCAGGGATTACATATTAGTGAGAAATTATGAAGCAGAATTACTATCTTAGTGGTTGGTTGACCTTAAAAAATTGGATCGAAAGCGAAGATCTTTAAAATTGAGTAGACTGCAGCAATTTCGAATTGGCAAAGCAAATCCGCGAGTATTAAATCAAGTTGTAGCGCTCGGACACTTTGTTGTCAATCTGAAGGCCAAGCGACAGACTTTTGGAGTCGCATCATGCCACCTGATATCGCAGAAGTAATATGGCTTGATCGTGTAAACGTAACAACCAACTGTTCGTTCGTGTGGATCCTTGTCAAACAAGGCATGATAGCGTAGGATGAAACTGGCCTATATGTCAAAGGAAATGCCGCCTTATTTCTATAGTACGCATTTGTAATCTTGATTAATCCAGTGCATGCGAATGGGCAGCTTTTATAAAAAAAAATTGCCATGAGGACGCTCAATTGAAGCATGAAGAGATCTTTGTCAGGGGTAGAAACATAAAGCCGAGTTTCGTGATAAAAACTGGCTTTTTACTAAGAAATACCTCACTCCTTATGTGCCAGATTATTGTCCTATCACCGGTTTGCACAGCGCGCAAAAACTATTTGATGCCGTTCCTCAATTGGTCAAAACTAATTGCCCTGCTCACTCTCGATTTAGTAATCGCTAAAAACTGCCGCTTAAAAAAATTGCTTTTGAAACTGCCGCTAGAAACGAGAGCAAGTACTGCTTAAGCTTCACAGTATCCGAAGCAACATGTCAGAACCCGGTGAGGCAACGGCAGATGTAGATGAAAATAAGGGAGAAGCTCCTTTTTGACAGTGTTTGGCTTGTAGTCGTGTACCTAAATAATGCAAACATGTGCCTGAATTATGCGGTGGGTGCCGGGAGTGCCAACGAAAATGATGACGCCAAGTATGTCGTCAAGCAGATCTGTTCCGACTGGTACGAAGACGCGAATTTACCCGTTGAAGTAAATGCTTTGGTATAAATTGCTTTGCTGTTTGTATTTTGCTGGACGATTTGTCAATAATGGCAGGAAAGACGTTGCAAATTGTGAGATTTCCGTTAAGATTATTGTTGGCGGTATCACCAACCGCCTCTATCGCCTCGTGTGGGGAAGTAAGGTGCGAGACGAATTGGAGAATAAACCTGTTATATATTGACGACTAAAGTGCCAATCATGTGCTGTTGCAGTCGGTCCTTGTGCGGGTGTACGGTAACTATACGGAAAAGTTCATAGATCGCACCGTTGAAAATAGTACGTTGTATAGTCAACCCATTCTGACTGCTAAATTGCTCAAATTTAGTTTGCTTTCGCAGCACTATTCGCCCTGCTGTCTAAGCGTGGTTTTGCACCCACATACTATGGTCGATTTATAAATGGCCGCATTGAAGGCTGGCTGGACGCAAGACCACTCGAACCTCAGGAGATGGGCCAAACCCAACCTATTAACTACTTGCAAATGATTGGCCGCGAGCTGGGTACGATGCATATTATTGACGTCCCTCTGGATCGCACGCCATTGTTGTGGACTAAACTGATGCAATTTGAGAAGCTCGCCTCGGAAATTAAGCTCAAGGATCCGGATAAGAATGCAGCTTTGGAAAAAATTAATCTTGCAGGTTTGCATCAGAATTTAAGGTGGCTCATGTCAGTGCTTCCTTCAACCCAGAATCAAAATGGCAAGGACCTCATTAGAGATCTTGATACGGATGAGATTACGAAGCGGGCCGTTGCATTCGCGTTCGACGTCGTGTGTTCCCACAATGATCTGCTTAGTGGTAACATATTGCACAATCCAGAATGGGATCGCGTCCAGATTATTGACTACGAGTACGGCGGCTATAATTTTCGCGGATTCGACTTTGCCAACCACTTTTGCGAAAATTGTGGTTTCGAGTTGACCCTAGCGCTGTACCCCAGTATCGAACAACAATTTGGCTTTTTCAAGGCGTATATGAGTACTGCGGCACCTGAGATGTTGGCCCAGTTGGAGGCTGACCGGGATTCAGAGGCGTTTTTCCACGCCTTATATGACGTTGTGAACCGCTATGCACTTGCTTCTCATCTGTTCTGGGGCTTCTGGGCTTTGGTCCAGGCGGCATACTCCAAGATTGACTTTGACTTTCTTCTGTATGCAGCCAAGCGCTTTGATGCCTTCGATTTGCAGCGTGAAATTTTCGTCAAAGTAAAAGACGAAACTAGGAGTTAGCGGGTCAACAGTAAAACTCATACTGTCAAAATTGACGAGTCCGCTTGTAATGATTGCGAAATAGAATGCATTATCATTTGCCTTCTCTCATATTAGTATCGCACAAACGCAGCACAGAGGGAGTGACGTGGACCAAAAGAATAGGTCTAGCTAACAGTGATATGCTCCAACCCTTGCCTCATCAAACTCTATCCTTGGTCTTCGTGGTGTCCAATCCAAAGTGTTGCGCACTGTTTACCGCTTGCGCTTGACATCACCCGACATCTCGAGACTCATGTCAAATGGCGGTAGGTTCTCAAGGGACGTGGACTCGCTGGTCTTCTTAAAGTAGCGGTTGATAATAACTGTCGGTTTCTCTGGCATTGTGAGCGTAAGTTTAACATGCATGCGACCCCGCGGGTCAAGTGTACGAATGTCTGTGAGCACGCCACGAAAGCCTGAGAGCTGAGTAATGGTCTTGATCTGCGAGGCGTCGCCCGTGACTGTAATAAGATTGCTTTTTACATTGACCTCCTGGCCGAATATTAGCTGTTTGGTCTCGGTAAAAATGCGCGTGCGGCGCGTAATCACAAAGTCTCCAGGCGTCTGATTAATAATTACCATAAGGTCGAGCTTGTCTGCAGCTTGACGGGCGATGAGCGGCAATCCCATGGCCTCCAGATAGTCGTTGGTCGAGTCCGAGTCATCGCGGTCAAGAGACCAGCGTCCTGACAACTGCAAAGCTCCTGCTCCTGCCATGTTGGAGATAATAGCCGCAGCATTTGCATTGGGCAGCACTACACTGCCCCCACCCACAGATACTGCTGGCTTAAAGGAAGCGCTGCGCACGTGACTGAGATTCATTTGGCCTAGCTGGTTCATGGACACAGCAGGAGGCTGTGTTGCTGCTGATCCGTTGGAAGCTTTCGCACGTGGTGGTATCGCAATAGAGTTGCCTACAACGCTCGTGGCGTTGGCCGCGTGCAAATTAGACGCATTTTTCATATTATTGAATGAACTTAACTATATTTGAATGTAAATTTTGATAAGAAAAGTAAAGTATTCATATTGCGAGTTTTCTGCATGCTAGGTGCAGAAGTGTTTCAGGGTACGCCATAAGCCTGGCGTCTGATAGTGTGTTGTGGTACCTAAAAACGCCATCATGCGCTCGAGACTAATAACACCCATTAACTTACCAGAACGCGCCACAAAGACGTTATTGAGCTTAAGCATACAAAAGAGCATATCGACGCGGCGCATCGGCGTCATCTCCATTAACTGAAATGGCGATGGATCGATCAAGACTGTCAGCTTACTTACTTCACACACCTCATTTGTGCCCCAATCCATACATTTTCCTCCGCGCTTGAAGGCAAAGTAGATTGGCGAGCTCAGCATGGGCACCTCATCAAGACCGTCCAAGACTTCCTCCTTATTGTCGTCGGACTCTCCACTGTCATTGCGAGGCGAAGATTCCATCGTTCCATACATAGCGCAGACAGCTGGTGCCGACCCACGATTACCAGAGATGTCGCCTAGTGTCTGCAAACCTATCGGGAAAATGGAACGAGGTCTTGTTAATGAGGTCGCAGCTGTCGCTACAGTCTCAAAGTTCGTAGGATGCCAACGATTTGCGGGTGAAAGCAATACGGTCGTCATACCTTGTAGTTGACAGCGCGAAACCGCGCATGTCAATCGAGAGCGTGTGACTGTGGCTAGCAGAAAGCGAGTTTCAAGTGAGTCCACAATTGCAAAAATAGACTCTGCTTCAAAACGTTGTAGCAGCGCTAATGCGTCTCCGTACGTTGAGTCAGCAGTTAGAAAGCCCATTTCTGCAACGTCCTTCATTACTTCCCATGCTGGGATATCATAGGCAGCTTTTGGTAGCTTTTTTAAGCGAGGAAGATTGCTCGTGGCGATCAGCACGTCGTAAACATTCTCGCTAAATCGTTTGGCAGTAAAATATGCCGTCAAAATGGCAACCGACACGGGCAGATTAAGACCATCTGTGTGCGAAATTTCCATTATAATTGCGGCTGTGGAGACGGCGTGAGTGACACCCGAAGAAAAGGCTCCAGCACCAATGATTGCGAACTCAAATGGCTCAAAGCGTGTGTGCCAAAAGCCGAACGCACGTACCGCTTCGCCAACAAGACGGCCAAAGATGCCTCCGATGACAAATGTGGGGGTGAACAAACCGGCAGGTACAGGCAAAACTATACTAATTAACGTCAGTACATATTTTAGTGGTAAGAACGTCAACAGGGATCTCGAAAGCAACAAACTGTCCTTTGCCGTGCTGTCTGGACTATTCATTTCATTTCCTTTGAAAAAGTGCTTGTCCTTCGAAAAAAGTGCGCCAAGAATGCGTCGAGGAGATCCGTGCCGAAGGAACCAGACACTATCACCGTAGAATTCCAACCAGCATGAGAGTGTTGTGACAACGAGCACAAGTCCCAGTCGCTTGCCAAGCGCGTCCCACCAGGCGCGGTGGGGACTCAAATACGATTGCCCAAAAAAGTGATCGCGTGCTCGGACAAGCACCGATAGGCTACGATTAAATAACGCGCCTCCAAGACCACAAAGTAAGCCCATAATTGAAAAGACACAAAGGTCGACAAAAGTGGCCCCATTAATTCCCTTGACTGCATCCGAATCGGCAGACATGCCCATGCTACGATCACCAAACAGCCCATATCGGGTATTTTCAGTGCCAAAGTCCACAAGTAGGGTGCCGACAATGGCCGCGAAGAACGAGCGTGGCAACGTCTGGACAAGGTAGAAGTGCGACGTCACTTCAACTCCAAAAAGCACACCGCCAAATGGGGACCCAAATGTAGCAGCCACACCGGCAGCACACGCACAAGCTAGCATCTCCAGCCGCTTTGTTTCGTCGTCACGAATCCGGCGAAAAGGACGACAATTCATAAGTATGCTGGCAAATCCACAGGAGATCATGATAAATGGACCCTCTTTACCAATCGACAGCCCTGCACTTAAAGCAGCCATCAATCCTACGATTTTGGTAGCCACGCAGCGGAAGGACAGATAGGCGCCCATGTCGATACCCGAGATAGCGACTCTCATGAATGGCAATCCAGATCCTGCAGCTTGTGGACACACCCAATGCGTTAGAAAAGCCGAGAAGCTGACAGCAAGACATGCAGATAGCACGAAAAGGACAAAGCCTTCATCGCCAAGCCTCTGATGATACTGCGCAACCTTAACGCTCCACATGTCCATTACAAGTCCCACGCTGCCAGCAAAGGTGCCGATTGCAATTAGAAGCAGCGGACTCTGCACCAACACAATAAGGCCGGGCAGACCTTTCGGAAAGTCGGGCACATAAGTCGAGTGGAAACCGTCGTGAAAGGCTAGAGACTTTCTGTACCGTGGCTCCGCGGCTGTTATTTGCGTAGCGGCTTTAGCTGCATTAAAGAGTGATGTGTTCGAAGCATTTTGCGGCTGCGACGGCGGCTTCGGTAAAGGCTTGTAATGGCAGCGGTAAGACGGTGACTCACGATCTAAAAATGGGTTCATTATTCGCTCCATAACGCTGTCGGCGCGCCGCCAGGGCGACCATACTAACGGGGACGACGAACGACGGCGCAAGATACTTTGAGGATCCGATTTATAGCTCGGCCGCAAAGTACCTCCATTATAAAATGACGTGGAGCGCACACGCTGGGTCTCACTCGTCATGGGTCGTCGTAGTCCGATGATGTCGTTTCGGTGAATCTAAGTGAATTGGCATGGACCAATGGGAGGCCACTTCAACTGACACGTAAAGCACACAAATTTGCCATAACGAGAAACTTAAGATTCATAGTGCTCATAATTTAGTATTAGATTGCTACACGGCAACTGTTGTACATAGTGCAACTATTGATGATATGTGCACTCTATTCTAGCTTTAATTGTTTCTGTTATTGCCGTACCATCATTTGCATTGTAATTGCTTGTTTTGCAACAAAATGGCAAGCATTTAAGATCGACAATTCATTGGCAATCCTGATCAATTGACTTGGGATTCCTGAAGTTGCGCTGACTGCGAATCTTAGCAAAGTGGAAGTCCTCGTCTTGATTAATTGTGCGGTAAAACTGTGGCTATGGGACTAAATTTCTTGGACGTCCTGCTTGTTGGTTGTGCAAGGCGGTTGGCGATATTGCAATATTACTGGGCCCGCCAACTAAAAAGAAATCTGAGTAATTAGCAAGACAAAATGCTTCAATTCCAAGTTTGCCGACAACTAGATCGAGGCAACAGTTGCGTTGCCACCGCTGGCGATATTGGGACAGTGACCACATCAGCTGAAATTTACACACTTTCACGTACCATCTTTTAAGCATCAATCAGTTCAGTTTAAGCACGCCAAGCCTTGCCTGTGACGTAATTTTCGTCACCAGTAGATTGGCCGGCAACGTATACAATTACATTGTTACAAATATGCATTGGCATTTTATAGAGAAATTTGTAGCTGCATAGCTCTAAACCAAGAAATTGAGGTCCAGACATGGAACCTTGATGGTCAAAAATCACCCAGAATCCGTCAAAATCTAGATAGACTATGGAAGAATGACAGGCTTTAGGATTGGTGGTAGTGGATGGCTGAGAGCCAACAATAAGACTGTAGCAAGACAAGAACCCGCAAACTTTTCATTTCTCAATTTGCTTCGAGCAACAAAATCTTTTTTACATTGCTGACTGTGCCTCGCTCGCCGCTCGCCGCCCGACGTCCGACGTCCGACACCCGATCTCCAAAACAAACTTTTTCTACGACTGTGTTACATTGTTAAGCTCGTCCAAAATATTTAAGGTTCTTTAAGCACGAAAGGAAGTTGGAAGCAATAGGTGCCAGAGAGGGGAGAGAAATCTGCCGCGACTTTTTTGACGGCTTGAACTCGAAAGCTATTTAATGAAGTTGCTCAGCTTTGCCAGCCTATACGCTGATTGCAACTTATCTATCTTGTGAAATAGAGCAGAGCAATGATATTGTTAGCCCCGCATCTACATACATTGCCGCCGCGTCGGGCTATTCAATTCTCATTTTTCTGCCTTGTCTAGCAGCAATCAATCGTTTGGTCTAACTTGCCACATTACGTGCACTAGTAGGACTCACGCTCGGTGCTTAACGCTTTAGTTGCATATTCATTTGTCACCGTTGTCGATACTGCTATTTTTTCCTTGACGCTTAGCACGCTCATTTGGACGCACCTTTACTACATCGTCGGTACAAATACTGCGCTGCTCATCTCCAAGTTTATAGCCACGCTATCGAACTCTTTGGAAGACTTAGCAACAAGCAGATTGCGACTTCCTCGTCCTCCATCTTTGCCCCGATGCTACTTAGCCTTGCAGCGATATTAAGAAGTTCGTAGCAGTGGCGCATAGCGTTGGCACCTTTGACCATCTTCATGCTGAGCAACTGGCGCTAAAGGTAGACCCGCTCTGCCTTCTGCGATTCAATGTACAGTATCTTTTGATGTGGCCAGGCAATCTTTACTTCCTCGCAGCTGTCAACGACACGGTGATAATAAGCACTCGTGTGAAGTAGCATCAAGCCAAACGCAATTATACTTGTCTTGATGTTGTCTTCCTGCGCTCGCGGATTCTAAAACCCTGGAGAGTTCTCCCAATTGACGGCATGCCACACTAACTGTGTCAGATATACATCACACATGTATCGACCCTTAGTCGCATAGTCATCTCTATCCAACTTATTGGTGGAGACGTTGGAGGGCAAGGTGGCAGCTGAGGACATGACACTTGAGCTCAAAACTTGTTTTGATGTGAGGAACGACTTACCATCCGGAAACAATCATCATGAGTCCATGTCGCGTTCGCTGCTTATTTGCCCCGTCACAGAATCGTGTATCGTGCAGATGTCACATTGGACACGCATAAGAAACCGATATAATCTATGGGCAACGATGATCTTCAAACAATAGATTACCAACGAGTAAAACCACACGTTCAACAATGGTTCCGATCCTTAAAAAACACACGCCCAACAATGGTCCGGCAACTTGATCGCAGTCTTGTTGAGGTCAATCACAGGAAGATCAGCTCATTGAGCCTTGATAATTCGCCCTTGTTGTTACATATATGATGCGTTGAAGTACTGTCACTTGCCTACTAATCAGGCATATTCTTGCCTGTTAAAGTCCATACTCCAACGTAACCGCAAACGCAAAACGGTCGTAATCGCACTGATCGCTGGATCGATATTAAGTACTATTTGCTCTGCGTCCGCGGACTAGGCCGCCGCGTCGAGCACCTTGATGCTCATCCTTCTGCTTGGTTTAGCATCGCTTCGCCGAATACTTATATCTTCCACAATATGTGCACTGGCGATGCTTTCGCTCTGTGCTTAAAACCTTTGCCGCTTTCTCAGACTTCGTAGTTTCCTTAGACTTGCCCTTTGATGTGCTCATTCGCTAGCAATTTGATGACGTCCTCCATCCCCAATTCTGCATTACCGATCTCCAAATTTTGCGCGATATTTTCGTTTACTGAGCTTTAGGCATATTGCAACGAGTTTGTCCTCCTCTTTCGTGTCGATGCTGAAAAGATTTGAGCTTATGCTGAGGTCTTCCTTCAATCGTCTTCATGTTGAGGAGTAGTCGGTTAAAAAGATGCGACCAGCTTTTTGCGATCCGCCGTACATCGTCTTTAAACGCGCCCACATAGCTAACCTTCTTTGCAGTCGTCAGCAACGTGGTAACAATTCGCTTTCATATGGAGCAGCATCCATCTAAATGCAATAATACTTGTTTGTCCGAGGAACTAGGGTCAACAAAGGTCGCATTTATTTCGTGGTTAAAAGCATACCATATTCTCTTGATGATAAACACGCCACTGAATTAGCAGTTTCACGTGCCATAGTTGTCGCCGATAAACTTGTGGATGGCGACTTTGGCCGAGACATCATGCACCGTGGTCATATTTATTTAGCTTATAACCTGTTACAGGATGAGCGAAGCGAAGGCAAATAAGGGAGACTTATACGATCAGGTTTGCGCGAGAGAAGAGCAAACGAAAAGACTTGTGCAAAGGAAGGAAGATATTGTGGTAAATGTACTCATAAGGTCCTTTTCTCGCGAGTACATGAAGCCTCCAAATTATTTTTTTCTCGAGTCAAATCGAATCGTTACTATCTGGGCGCAATCCTATCAACAATATGCTAGCACCTCCTCCTGTGCCTATTCATGACGTTGTCGCGGTCTGTTTAAGCCATAAAAAAAACGTTTGTATTGGATGATCCAGATAAACCGGAGCTATCGAATGCATACCAATTACTTCTAATAGTCCCGGAAAGAAAACGACGCCAACGAAATTTATCGTTTAAGAAAGCAACGCAAATTTTGACAGCAAAAATACCAAGTCGTAAGTGATCGGTGGGTGAGATGTACGCAAAATGAGCCAACATTTCGAAGCGGCTTTTGCTGTGGACTTTGCGAAAGAAATGCCGACAACGTACAAGTCGGCAACGGAATTCAGCAATGTGGCCAAATGGAAAGAGGTGTTTGACTCATAGTATTTTATTTTTGCAAGAACGAGATCTAAGAGTTCGAACCGTTTAGAAGGCTATAGGCTGTAGATCTCAAAGAATTCACTTCCTTTTAGCGCTAAGACGCTGTACGACCACAAATACGTCTTCTCTATCCATCTAGACGTGGCCGAACGCAACCGAACCACAACTAAGCCTATATCTACTTCATTCAAGCGCTGAGACGCGGTACGGCCACAGATTCGTACTTTCTATCATTCAAGACGTGC